>CM067477.1:32584136-32604474 GCA_034552555.1 Semaprochilodus insignis
GATATACAGGAATGCAAGTGGAAACCAGCGCCCCCCCCCCGAAAAAAAAAAATTAAATGCTTTTTTCTGTAAGGGTAAATTACTCTGCAGATCCCATTTCACTGGAGTAAAATTTGCTGTGGTGTTTTTCCTGAAAGTCAAGTGACCGCTGCAGCTCTCCAGCAGGGCTTGACCAAGTTTTGATGAGGCAGTGACAGGCCAAGTTTCAGAGGCACAGAGGGGTTACTCTACTGAGGAACAGTGGTGGATGATATGGCTGCTCTTCCGATACCGAAACGTGGTAGCCTGGGTAAACTTAGTATCCTAAACTCAACTCCCAATACTGATCAATAAGTCTTCCTATGCAAATATAAAAGGGGTAAATCATTAAACTGTCTACTCCAGGGTTTATCAACCTTGCAACTCTGGGACCACGCAGATGACCACAAAAAGCTTTGGCGTTTACGCACTGCTGTATTTTTTGATTCCAAAAAAAATTGTTTTGTTTTCTGACTTCTCTACGTTAACTTGAAAATTGAATCATATCTAGCTAATGTTTTTTCAGGACAGTAAATAAGCTTGATATAAATGATGTTTTATTTTTTGCAAACAATCAACTTATGTGTCATGTTTAATGATAATCCTGCGCAGGCCAGCTGGCTCCAGGTTTTACGGACACTTTTAACTTCTCAACCTCAATGACTATCACCCAGGAGCCCTTACAGAAGTTGTGACGGAGTGCTTTGAAAGGCTGGTAAGAGACTTCATCACCTCTTCACTGCTGGACTCCATAAACCCAATACAGTCTGACTACAGCTCAGCATTAAACACTATTCTCCACCAAGTTAGAAAATCTGGGACTTCATCTAACCCTCTGTCACTGGATCTCCAACTTCCTGACAGACAGACCACAAGTAGCATGGGTAGGCCAACTCGTTTCACCCACCCTTACTCTCAGCACTGGAGCCCCCCCAGGAAAGGAGCTACCACCGTGATCAACGAAGCTGCATTCGAAATAAAGACAGTTTCAAGTTACCTTGGAGTTCACATCTTGCAGGACCTGTCATGGTCTTTCCACATCAACTCCCTGGCCAAGAAGGGTCTGGACCAAGGCCAGTTAGATTGTAAAGGACCTTAGCCATCCCAACAAAATCTCTCTGTTGATGTCAGAGAAGAACTTCTGCTACCTTAAAACAAACACAGAGAGGAGGAGGAGGAGGGTCTCCTTATAGGCCATTGGAGCTCTGGATCATTATAGGAAATCAGTATAGCTAGTGCTAGTCATGAGTGGCAGAGGAGGTTAGAAGTGTTGGACGGAGAGCTGCCAATCAAGCTGCTCATATCAGTGGTTTTTAAGCTGTGTTTAATCATATTCCTATCTTATATTTTTTATTCAGTCTTTGCCGGGTGTTTAATATAAGATTCAAGTTAGTATTATTCAAACATTTTTTACATTTTGCATTGCTTTCCAATTAAAATTTACATTTACATTTACATTTACGGCATTTAGCAGACGCTCTTATCCAGAGCGACTTACAACCGTGCTTAGTGTTCCGTTGGATAATATTCCAGCTAGTACAGGAAGTTCAGAGCCTAAAACTCACCCTGAGCTCAGACACTGCCCGAACAGGGGGCCAATCAGTTGGTTGAGGATCTAAACTATCTTGGCTTAATGACTTACATTTGCAGTAAAAAGTAAAAGAAGCCCTTTGGAATTACCTGGACTTCTGCACTGATTACTAACAAAATGTGGTCGCGTTCAATCTGGTCCAATCAGACAACCTGTCATCTGTTTTGATCCTTCTTGACATCTCTGCAGCCTCTGCGGATCCTCTGGTCAATTCTCTCTAAACTCTGAATTGGTCCTTTTTGGAGGAGCGCTCTAACTAGGTAATATTGTTGAGATCTGCTCCATGCAGGCTCTCCACCGGTGTCCCTCAAGGCTCCATGCAGGGTCCTCTTCTCTTTTCACTCTGCATCCATTCTCTTAACTCGCATGGCTTATCCTACCACTGTAATGATGACAACATTGAACTAATGGTTCCCTTCCCACCTTCTGGTACTCAGGTTGGCAGAGGCATTTCAGCATGTCTGACTGATATCACTTCATGAATGAAAGCTCATCACCTGAATTTCAATCCTAGCTGCTGTTCAACCCTGCAACTACAGGTCTCGCCATCTTATTTAAGAACTATTCCAGTTTCAATGGACCAGTCCCTCCATATGACAATGGATGCATGGAAGACAAGTGTCAAGACCATCTCTGCATGGGTCTTGAATGCAGTGTATTGCCCTTATGCTGCACTTAACTCGTTATCTTCTTACTAGGTATGAGCACTGGTTAGGTATCGTACTTACGCTCTATTTAACTTGGTGTTTTTCTTTCAAGGTATCAGTCCCTGCCCTTGTTCTGGCAATGTCTGAGCTCAGGGGAGTTGGGACTGTAACATATTTATAATAGCCTTGACACATGACCCTTGGCCTTGTACCTTGCGTACAGGGATTTCTCCAAATTCTCTGAATCTTTTGATGATATTATGTACTGTAGAGGGTGGGATATCCAATTTGCATTTGTATGTTTACTTATTTTTAGAGGCAGTTCTTTGCAGAAAACGTTCAACATCTCATATGTTTTCTATGTTCTTTTGTGAGTTAAATATGTGTCTAAGACATTTGCAAATCATTGAATTGTGTTTTTCATTTCTGTTTATTTACATTTTACACAGTGTCCTTTTTTTCGTCCACTGTTCCATCATTAATAACATGATATATCAATTGGAAAAATCAGATGGGGAAATAACACTTATTACTGAGTGACGTCACTGTATTCGGACCAATCAAATCATTTTGATCTCCTCTGTGCTCCAATTTATTGTCTCAACATTCCAATCACTTCTCAGCAGCCCTTTCTATCTGCCATTGCTCCAAGCCTTCAGTTCATCAGCACCCCAGTGTTTTAAATTGAAGCTCCAGCCATGGTTGAAAGATGTAACTCAGCCGACCCATTGCTATCAGCTTTCTGCCATCATCAGTTTTACTTCAAAGCTAAAATGGCCTGCGTAAAAATGGCAGAGCAAGCTAGCTATCCCTTAATGAATCAAAGGTAAGACATGATGGGACCATAAGCATTTTTCATGTGCACTGCAGCAATATGTTCTTGCCTTTGATGATAAAGTTTTCAAGTTTGCTGTTTGTTTTTTTCCTTACCTTTGTTAATTTTGGGTGTTAATTTAATTTTAGTCCCATCATCTTTTTTGGGTCTGACTCGTTTCCCAAAACCTCCACCTACATTAAAACACCATTCCAAATCTTAACCCTAATCCAGTTAACAATTTAAGCATATGTAGGTAATCTATATGAAATTTTCAAAATCAAGAGTAAATGTAGACTGTGAATGACACTTTGTGTACGACTGAGTGAACTGTAAAACATTAAAAGCATAGCAGAGAATTTTGGTGTCCTGTTAGTGATGTTTTTGTTTGTACTGTATTTATTTGGACATAAATGAGCTTGTTTAGGGTCAGGTTTTCTTCTGCAGCTCAGCCGTGACAGTTACCATGCCAACAAACCCAAAACAGACAGGACGGATAATCCGTGAATCCTGCGGACCAGCGGCAGAAGGAGGAGGCTTCTAGCTTTAAACTTTAAAATGTCACCATGTCCTTTTTAGGAAAAATAGGACTTGGTGGAAAATCTGCTCTATGATCACAGAGCCTGAAAATCTGCTAACGTCCAGCGGGAGACAGCAGACACTCTGTGTGACGTAAAGACTCACTGTGATTGGTCTGCTCCAATGTGGTTGGCGTGCATGCACTACCATGGCATCCTAATTATGGTAGTTACACCACAACTACATACAGCAGTATCAACTGACTGATGAACTGTTAATGTGGTCACCGTGAGAGAGGGATAAATGCCTCTGTCTCCGAATTAGGCAGAGTTTCAGCCTTCACCCTTCTCTTGTACTTAATGTCATAACGTAAATATCTACAAGATACGGCAAATTCATGACCATGCAATTACCAATGCAATTACCCCTCATTAAGATCACAACGTAAGAGCAGTGTGAGGAAAAAAGTACAGCCAGGTCCATAAATGCATGGATGTTAACAAAGCTAGCTGTCTACCACAGCACACTGGAGTTGAAAATAAATAGCTCAACATGCAGCCTTCTGTTTTAATTTGAGTATATTTACATTCAAGTCAGGCAAACAATGTAGGAATTACAAACTTCTTTATTATTACTAGCCTCACATTTTTAGGAGATCAAAAGTCATTGGACAAACTTTGATTCATCATAAATTAAATCATTTTAATACTTGTTTACAAATCTTTTGCAATCAAGGACTGACTGAAGTCTGGAACACATAGCCATCACCAGATGCTGGATTTCTTCCCTGTTGATTCTCTGATAGGCCTTTACTGCATCTGTCTTCTTTCCTACTTGTTTTTAGGACATTTCACCTTCAGATTTGCCTTCAGTAAATTAAATGTATGCTTGACTAGAATCAGGTGACTGACCTGGTTATTACAGAACAGCCTATACAAAAGTATTTGGTTGCTTGTGTGCTATGCTTTTGTTCACTATTCATCTGTACTGTGCGGCATCATCCAGCATTTGACCAAATCTGAGCAGATCACACAGCTCTGTACACTTTAGAATTCCTCCTGCTGCTTTTGTCAGAAATCACATCATCAAGAAATACAGGGGGAACAGTTCGGTTTGCAGCCATACATGTCCACACGGCGAAACTACCCCCACCATGCTTGGCAGATGAGGTGGTATGTTTTGGATCGTGTGCAGGTATCTATCATACAGTTTTTTGTCAAACTCGAATCTGGTCTTCTTGTTTTTGAGGCTTACCAATAGGTTACATCTTGCGATAAACTCTTTGTATCTGCTCTTGTGAAATCTCTTGATTTTTAGCTTGACAGACATTTGGATACATTTGGAAAATGGAAACCTTGATCTGGCCAACAATTGTGAAGGGTGTTTGCCTTCACCAGTGATGGCTCTGTGGACTTTATATTGATTTTATAAAGTCAACAGCAACAGCCTCCAAATGCAAATACCACATTTGAAATCAGTTATAGGCCTTTTATCAGTCTATACCTAAGTGAAATAAGGACACACCTGGCTATAAAACAACTGAGAAGCCAATTGTCCAAATACTTTTGAGCCAAAAGTTACTAGACAATTGGGGTGCTATGGAAGGAAATGGTTGTAATTTCTCCCAATTTAGACAAAAATACAAATGAAGGTTAAAATGCAGCACTTTGAGCTCTCTTTTATAGTGTGGTAAATGTTTCTTTACTTTAGAAAAAAATAGAAATGCAGTTTAATATGGTTCAGAATAAGTCCAGAAAGCAAGACTTACAACAGTGCGTCAAGGTTTGGGTTAAGAAGTTAAGGTTTGGCTTTTGATTTTTGGGGCTATTTCTTAGAGGGTAAGTTTTAGGGAATATTGTTTAGAGTTTAGGTTTATAGTACCTTTGCTCAAACACTCTTAATGGGGCATTATGGCCTACAACTATAGTATTTACAGTTTGGGCCAAATGTTCACATAGACCTAGGCTACACATGTTCCCATGTTTCTTTTGGCAGGTCAAATAGCATATCTACACTATATGGCCAAACAAATGTGGACACCCTTCCTTATTATTGAGTTCAGGCACAAACCAAGCGCATAGCCATGTAATCTCCTTGGACAAACACTGGCAGAGGAATAGGTTGTACTGAAGAGCTCACTGACTTTAAACATGACACTGCCATAGGATGCTGTCTTTGCCACAAGGTAGTATATGTAATCTCTGCCATTTTAGATCAGCCCTGATCAGTTGTAATCACTACTTTTGTGAATTGGAAGTGTCTAGGGGCAACAACTACTCAGTCGTTAGGCAGCAGACCATGCAAACTCACAGAGCAGGGCCTACAAGTGTTAAAGCATGTACCATGTAAAAAACTCTATTCTCTGTTGTATCACTCACAGCAGAGTTTCAAACCTCTGGAAGCAACATTTGTACAAGAACTGTGTGTCACAAGCTTTTTTGCGACATGGGTTTCCATGGCCGTGCAGCTGCACAAAGGTCTGACCTCAACCTCACTGAACACCTTTAAGATGCAGTGTAATGTCAATTGCAGGACAGGCCTTGTCATCCAACATCTGTGCCTGATGCTGAAGGGGCACAAATTCCAACAGACAGACTCCAAAATCTTGTGGAAAGCTATTCAAGAGGAGGGCCCATGGTTTGGAAAGAGATGTCCAACAAACCCATTTAGGTGAAATGAAAAGCTTACATCCACCAACGTAAGCAGGCTCCAGAAAATTACTTGTAGAATTGTCATAATTAGGACTTGACTGTGTGTACCTGTGGCTGAATTCTAGTCTGCCTTTCTGGCCTTGATACTCAGTCTCAAAAAGCCAAAGAAAACTGTGAATTTAAAAACTAAATAATGAAAAAAAAGAAAAAGTAAGAGAAAAAAAATAGTGAATAGACACAGATGTGTGACGACTTTCAGAGTCTGTACCCAAAGACAACAACAAACTGGTAAAGGACTTCAGGTACCAAAGTATCTACTTCTGTCATTAGAAGAGCTCGAGGTCACCATGGCCTGAAAGACTGTCACACAAAGAAAAAGCTCCTACTAAGACCAACATTGAAAAGCCAGTCTTAGGGCGAAGACCCACCCTTTTGGAGGAGTGATTTCTATTCAGAAGAAATTAAAATGGCATCATTTTTAGTGCTATGTATGGAGCAATAAACGTGAGGCTTGTAATCCAAAGGACTACAGAGAATCCAACTATGAAGTATGCTAGTGGCACCACCATGTAGTGGCACCACATAAAATGTTGCTTAATGTAAAATTACAAAGACGTTGCATATCCCACCAACAGTACATAATATGATCAACAGATTCAGAGAATCTGGAAGAAAACCTGTGCACAAGGCCACAGTCAGTATTTGATGCTCATGATCTTCGGGTCCTCCGGCGTCACTGCATTAAAACCAGTGGTGGAGAAAGTACACAAACCATGTAGCTGAGTTAAAGTACCCAAGGTAAAATATTACTGCAGTAAAAGTAAAAGTCTTCCCTTTAGACCTCCACCGGAGTAACAGTACTAAAGTATCTACCTTCAAATGTACTTAAGTATGGAGAGTAACAGTAGCATGATTTATTACGGCTCTAAAGTCCAGTCAACATTTATTTATATGTGCCTTTCACAACAGATGTCGTCACAAAGCAGCTTTACAAAGAATCTGGTGTCCGAGCCCCCAGTGAGCAAGCCGAGGGCGACAGAGGCAAGGAGAAACTCCCTCAGTTCAAAAGGAAGAAACCTCAAGAGGAACCAAGACTCAAAAGGGGAACCCGTCCTCCTCGGGTCAACACCAGATAACAAGACAAGCAAAAGAAGGAGCGTTCAGTGTTTGTAAGGTAGAGGAGTAAATGTCTGATTAGTCTGTAATTAAGTAGTTGGGTCATCGGATGGGTCAGCAGGACACAGGCCAAGCTTCCACAGTGCAGGACAGCCAGGAGCTCCGTGGTGGTTAAAGGCGAGCAGTGGCTCCCAGTCAGATGTCCTATTATCATTTCTGGAACAAGACTCTTAATCAGCTCAGTGTAGGTGAAGAGACTCTAGTGTCTCTCAGTCCACCAGTCTTTAATAGAAGATCATTCATTAGTCTGACACTGACGTCTATTACAATCATCATCAGCACAGAACACTGAAGGAGAACAGGTTCCATTAGCTAGAACCATAAAATAACTTACTGCAAACGAGTAAAGTTTCAGTCTAAGATTTATTCACAACTTAGTTACAAGTTTAAGTTTAATAGAAACAGAGATGAGTTCACTGTACTGTACTGGATCTGTAGGTCTCTGATCATAAACATAAACCAGCCAAAACTAATTTACTATAAAGGAAACAGTGTTTATATACATTCAGACAAAGACGCTCGCCAGTCACGAGTGCATGTGTACATATTTCTGTATTGTGGTCTATTTACCCACAAAGTCAGGAACAATATGTTCGATCTGTTTACTAACCCCATCCTGCTTTACCTGCCTTCCTCCAGGTGCTCCTTGATGTAGTCCAGGCCTGAAATGGACGTTTCCATGGATGCTAAGAATCCATCAATAAGCTTGTTTAGTTTTGACATGTTATGTTTTTACGCGCACATAAGCCGAAAGAAACTACAGATTTAGCAAACAGTCAGATATTGCAGTTTAAAATGTGGTGGAGTTAAAGTACAAAGTCGTCCAAAATGGAAATACACAGAAACACTATTTAAGTACAGGAACTAATTACATTTACATCATTAATGTCCACCACCGATTAAAACAGGCATGATTCTGTACTAGAAATCACTGCATGGGATCAGGAACACTTCCAGAAATCATTGTCTGTGAACACACTTCGCTTAAAGTTAAAGCTGTGTCATGCAAAGATGAAGCCATATGTCAACACAATCCAGAAATTCTGTCGTTTTCTCTAGGCCAAAGCTTATTTAGAATGGACTGAGGCAAAATGGAAAACTGTTCTGTGGTCAGATGAATCAAAATTTGAAATTGCTTTTCCGGACCGTCCACCTTCTTATCAGTGCACAGTTGCTTTAGAGCCTATGGCATGGGCAGTTTACACCTCTGGAAAGGCACTATCAACGCTCAACAGTTAATAGAGGTTTTAGAACAACATATACTCCCATACGATGTCTCTCTCAGCCACATCCTGCATCCATCACGACAGCATGGCTTCGCAGAAGAAGAGTCCGGGTGCTGATCTGGCCTGCCTGCAGTTCAGATCTCTCACCAATAGAAAACATTTGGTGCATCATGAAACGAAAATCTGGCAGCAGCTAGAAGCCTAAATCAGACAAGAACGGGACAACATTCCTCTCCCAAAACTCCAGCAGTCGGTCCTCTCACTTCCCAGACATTTAAAGACTGTAGTTAAAAGAGCATAGGATGCTACACAATGGTAGACATGAACCTGTTCCAGCAATTTAGAGATGCATTGCTGGCATCAATTTTTAAAAAATAATCATTTTCATGAAAAGGTAAAATGTCTCACTTTCAACATCTGATAAATGTTTTATGTTCTATTAAAATAATAAATATGGATCTATGAAATTTGCAAATCATTACATTTTGTTTTACATAGCTTCCCAGCTTTTCTGGAATTGGGCTTGTAAGTTAATGCCTCTCAAATTTTCCAAATCACACATTTTAGTGTCTAGTTTGATGAGTTTGACTTATTTGAAAAATAAAACATGAAACATAATAAACACAATAATGCCATAACCTTTCGACAATCCACATTCCCCCAATATGTTAAAGCAAACAAACAGCATTAATGCAGTAAAATATGCAGAAGTGTGTTCTCTGTAGAGGACATGCACACAGAGCCTTTTATCTTTTTTGTTGTTGTTGATTTTCTTATGACTGTATGTGTGATATATGACATCTCTGTAACTTAAGAAGCAGTCTGAGGCAGTCTGGGCTAAAACACTTCTTATAACAGAACAGGTGGGACCAAAGTGCTATAACTGCTATAAGCTGGGCCGGCAGAGCCAATTTCTATATGGACGATTTAGACCTGGTGAGTGAATGGTATGAGACTAACAATATTTACATACTCTGAAGGGCCTTTTTGAAACAGAGAAAAAATGCATTATGTTCGGGCCTTTTAAAGGAACTGACTGAGTGGGCCGAAACAGATTGTTTGCACCACGGCCTGGCAGAGACTTTTCTAAAAGTAAAACATTACTGTGGGTGATGGACGTCTTTCATGTGCATGGGTATGAATGTGGTGAACATTTCAGAAGTCATTCAATCACACTCCCATTTAAAACTGTTATACATGCAAACCACAGCCTGGCAAGAGAAATATGCTGTCTGGCCGAGTGCAGTAATTTGTACATAATATTTCTCCTTCAGCAACAGAATGTTTGACGCAGTAGTGACTGCCTCCTCCACACACATAACGAAGGGAGGACTGTGTGTATGTGTGTAGTATAACATAAAGAAGTGTTATTTGGCTTACGTTGTCCTCATTTTCCCAGAGGGTGACATGCCAAATCCTGCCGGGGGATTGAAAAGAATGATGCGTCAGCTGTTTCCTGTCTCCCGGCATGCAACAGCCCAGAAGAGAAGGCTCTTTCATTGCTGGGCCAGGGAACAGCGCCATGGAAACAGTGAGCTACATCACTGTAGAAGCAGCGGGCAGCAGTGATGGCTGGGAGTGAAAGCCGAAAGTGACAGAAGAGTCTTTTAATGTTACATTTTCAAAATTATTTCTTAACAAGTACAGAATTCTCAATTCAGCGGCAGGTCAACAGGTCGGTCACATACAAATTCTCAGAGTACAACTGACAGCAGAAAGAGGGGAAACTTTAGGGAGCCTTAAGGTCCACTCAAGGTTGAATTATCGGGCTGGGACGAAAGCAAAAGTCTGGACAAAACTGTCAATTATCTTTATCTTTTTGTAATTTATTTTTAATATAAATGCCTTGTGATATCAAGGCAGAGATTTTGAAAAAAATGTACATAACATGCCATCTTTCCTTCTCACAGTTACTCCAGTAATTGGTTCTGTTTGTACCTGTTTATCAGTTCCTGCAAGAATTTGCGATCACAAACTCACACACATTTAACCAACCATTGCAATGTTTGCAGGAATCACAATTTTGTCCAATTCAGAACCTTATTTTTGCATGATGTTAAGTCTAAGTACCAAAGCTGGTATCTGATTTCAGTACCTCAGACTACTAGAGAGAACTTTGAGTTGTATACATTAATATGTTGAATTATCTGTATTAAATTTGAATCAGTACAAAAAACACAATATTTCATGTTTTACCTTGTCAGTGTCATTGTTTTCCATAAATCTACTCTCATTCCAAATATGATGCCTGTAACACATTCCAAACAAGTGGTGGCTTTAATAATACTTAATAATTGTTTTGCTCCAGTCTGAAAGTGTGCTTTTTTTACAAACCCATCTGCAATGTTGGTAAAATGCAAATAAAACAGAACACCATGATTTATAAATCTGCTTTGACCTGATTTTTATAGTGCAAAGACACTACAACCAATGTCTTACTTTATCAACATCTTCATCAACCAGACCAGGAATACTGCAAAACATACAAAACGTGTCTTGACTGATCATGACCATGTAATAGTTTTAGGGGATCTCATACTCTACAGTGCATAACACCATCAAAATAAAAGTAAAAGAAAAAAGAAACTGAAAATCATAAAACAAAGTTTGTAACCGTTGACCCTTCAGATGGCTCTGCATCAAAAACGGCATGTTTCTGAGACTGATATCACCACATAGGCTCAGGAATACTTTGGAAAAAAATTAAACTATGTTCAACTATGCCACTGACCTCTATGAGCTAAAGCTTATCTGAAATGGACTGATGTGGAAATGTGTGTTGTTTTTTGGCAACTCTTTATGGAAATAGTGTATGTTGTATTCTCTGGGCCAAGGAAATAAATGACCATCCAGACTGGTGTAAGCATGTAGTTCAAAAGCCAGAATCTGTCATGGCATGGGAGGTATAAATGGGTAACATGCACATAGCTGGTGAAAGCACCAGTTTGGAGCATCATTTCATTGCTGTCCAATTATCTCCTACCACACACATACACAGCACTGCCCTCATGCATAACCACCTTTTCTAAAATTTGGCCATTTTCATCATTTAATACATGTATGTATTATTTATGCCCTTCACTGAGACAACTAAGGAGGCTGGTTAGTGGCAAAGAGCACATCTTAAATGTAACAAATCATGCCCGTCCATATGCCACAGACAAGTGCTAGCCAAATCAGTGGCGGTCCTGCCAGTCCTGGTATCAGCTGACCAGGGATTTTTCAGACTACCCACTCTGGCACTGCTTGACTTTAATATTCAATCAATATTAAATAAATTCTTGTGTGCAGACAGCCTGGTCAGAGAAGAAAGGTTATGTGGTCCATGTGTGATAAGGGAACAGGACACAGGCCCTGATTACACCTGGTAATGGCATCCGTGTAAGATTTTGCACTTTTATTATGGACAATGAAACACGTCTCGTGTTAACAAGTCTCAGTATTTGAAATAAAAATTGCAATATTCTGTGTAATATGTAAATCAGCTTATGATACCACTAGGCTGTCACAGTTATTAAACAATTTTGCAAATATTTAAGCTGGCCACAATTATTTTCCACAGCTGAAAGCTTTCCCAATCATATGTTTATATCCCAACAAACAAAACATGAATTGGTTGAACTCCATGCTGGGCTGTCATTTCCAGGCTGTGGTTTGCATGTATAAAGATTTTAAATTAGCGTCAGTGAATGACTTCACTACATTCAGGCCCAAGAACTTTGTGAAAGAGCCCATCATCCACAGCAGTGTTTGATTTTAGAAGGTCTCTGCCAGGCTGTGGTAAAAGTCCATTTCAACCCACTCTGTCCAACCAATCTGTCATATACAGCATGCACATGATTTAAACTCCATTCTCAATACATGTGCTTCTACTTTTCAAAAGTCAACTGGGTCTGTTCTTCTTTCTAGTGAACCACCCAGACTTGACCAACTGACCTGCTCCCTCCCTCTCAGGCTTTAAAGAAGCATTCCAATGATATTTTAGAATTGCTGTATAATTAAATAATTGAAATAAAGTTTTTGTAATTAAATAATTCTTAAGAGAATTACCAGTTCAGAATTGTTTACAGTGGTCATGATGGGAACCAGAGTCCTTATAGGAAAGGGTTTTTGGGAGTAAGGACTCGGATGGAGGGTTGGTGGTGCATATGGCTCAGGGACCCTGTTGAAACCGTGCTCAGACTTCGTGATGTTACTGGAATGGTGTTTGGATGCTGCATAGCATCTCGTTATTGGCTTGTGTGACTTGCCTGCTTTCTCAGTCTGCTCTCTCAGGCTGCTCTCTCAGTCGTTCCTATAAGAACTCTAGTCGTTCAGTTAGCTCTGGCGGCAGGTTCTCCACAAAGAGCATTTACTAAAAGTGCTTACTAAAACCGCATCTCCTTCTTTACCAAGATATCACAACATATTTGAGGATGTTTGCACTGTTGTTTGATGGTATTTATTTTATATTAGTCTGTATTGGCTATATTGGGGAATTGATGTATCTAGCTCTCAATGATCTTTGTTGTGACTCTTTTTGGGGAGTAGCTTTGGAAGGAGGGCTGATGGTAGGGGTGGATTTTTTTGGTGGGATGTTTTTCTAACCTGTTGGGTTCCACTTGCAAAAAGCCAGAATTACTTTCAGTGGACCTAATGTTAGTTGCCTCTGTTTTTGTTTGCTTCTCTGTTTCCGGCATGGCCAATTTGCCATTTTAAATCTCTGGCATCTCAAAACATCGACTTACAGTTTTCCCCAAAAAGTATGACTTATGTCATAATAATGGTTTATTATACTGTAATTTTGATGTACTACATCAAAATAAGGACTAATTTTCCATATAGCAATATTTTTGAGTAATAATAATAGATGATAAATAAAGACCTCCTCAAAAATCTTCCATTGGCTTCAGCATGGCCAATAAAAGAGCATTTGGCATTTGGCATCATGCAATATTTAAAAACATTTGAACGTTGTATAACCCAGCACATCTGCTGTAGTGCACATGTTAAGTTACAAATATGAGTAAATATGTCTCACTGTTCAGCCCTGTGTTGACCCTGTAGTTTAGTTTTATCCATTTTAGATTGTTTACTTAAAAGTGACACCTGATGAGCAGAACTTTTTAGCTTAAGTTGAACTTAATTGTGTAGAAACACCAGTAAGTCTGTTTGGCTGAAGTATTGGTGTGTTTAGGAAGGAGCAGTAGTCTCAGCTATTGTTTACAACATTACTGGAAGCTGTTTAATGCTACTATTTATGCTTCTGCATTAAAGAACATGTGATTGTGAGAATGTTTTTTGTTGTTGTTGTGGGCCTGTTATGCACATGAGCCTGTATTTATCTCCAAAACTCTTAACTATCATAACTTCAAACAAATTAATTTGTGATGTGTTCCTGTTGATTTAATACTTAACACTTATTTTAATACTTAATACTTATTTACTTATACTTATTATTTACTTATTTACTTATACTTATTGTTGGATTAGTGATCCTATGATATATACATGCATTCCAACCGTTAAAATATAAAATTAAAAACTATTTAAAAACCTGCCAAGGCATAAAAATGCATTTTTTAAAATCTTCTCCATGTCCTATTTTTAATTTGATTTTGTTAATGGCAATCATTTATTAATGTGTTCTTGAAAACTAACAAACTCTAAAGGAAGAAAATAAAAGTCCTCATGCGCCGCGCTTGTCGCGGGAATGTGACGTGTCCGCTGGTGACGTGTGATTGTTGTCGTGTCGCAGCAATGGCGGTGGATATGACTGTGGTGTTCAGAGCGAGTGTTAAAACTGTAAAAACTCGGAATAAAGCGATGGGAGTGGGGTATGACAGCAGCAAGGACGAGTTACTGAGGAGAGACCGACCCAAACACGGCTTCTCCAGCAGAGCTAAGGAAGTGGTGAGTGAAGAAACTGAACTTTAGCGACTGGCTAATGGCTAAAGAGCTGACAGCTGAGATGAGAACCAACATAAAGCACCACTGCTGACGCTTTATACGGCATAACGTTGAACTGTACAGCTATATTGTTCGGTACTTTACAAAAGGAGACAGCTGAATTTAGTGGCGAGCTGACAGAAAGACAAATCACATTTATTAATTTGGCAGTATATGGTTTTGCACAACATTTTTGAACAACAGTAAATGAATTTACACATTACACATCGTAATAAAAACTACAAAGCGTTATACACGTTCATACAGCTTTACGGCGCAGATACAGGGCATGTTAATAATCATTTAATAAAGTAATTTATTGTTTAACGTTTATTGTAAGTTGACCTGAAGTTGCTGAGCTTTGCTGTAGGTCGCAGTAGTTTTGGACGAGCCAGAAAACTGGGCCTGTTAGCTTGGAGTTAACTCTGGAGACAGCTTCCAAGTAATTGTGATCTATTTTAAGTGTCAAATAATTCTCTTAAATTCAAAAGCCAAGATACGTGAATAGAGATGTAGGCATTAATTTCAGTAATGTGTCGATCTGGGAATTGTGGGCTGATGCTGATATTATGAAATTGAGTGCATGTACATTTACAACTTCATAAAATTTGATTATGACAACACTGCATGGCATGAGTCAGTAATCGCTTTTCTGCTTTGCAGCCAGGCGATATACTCACTGGCTAAGACATGACTTAAAGTGATGTTACCCCAAACGTCATGCTGTGGCTTTTGTTTTTAGACACTGAGTCAGCTTAGCTGAAAATATGAATGTACATCATCTGAAAGATTATGAATATTTAAATCCTTTAGTTGTATCATTTTGTCTTTGGTGCTGAGTGCAGCAGTCCGGATGTAGAGGCAGATTAAGGCTTATAAAGTGCAGTACAGGAAGAAACACCAGTCTGAGACAGTCAGTACAGAGGACGGAGCACCAGTCTGAGACAGTCAGTACAGAGCACCAGTCTGAGACAGTCAGTACAGAGGACGGAGCACCAGTCTGAGACAGTCAGTACAGAGGACGGAGCACCAGTCTGAGACAGTCAGTACAGAGGACAGAGCACCAGTCTGAGACAGTCAGTACAGAGCATGGAGCACCGGTCTGAGACAGTCAGTACAGAGGATGGAGCACCGGTCTGAGACAGTCAGTACAGAGGATGGAGCACCGGTCTGAGACAGTCAGTACAGAGGACAGAGCACCAGTCTGAGACAGTCAGTACAGAGGATGGAGCACCAGTCTGAGACAGTCAGTACAGAGGATGGAGCACCAGTCTGAGACAGTCAGTACGGGGGATGGAGCACCGGTCTGAGACAGTCAGTACAGAGGACAGAACACCAGTCTGAGACAGTCAGTACGGAGGATGGAGCACTGATCTGAGACAGTCAGTACAGAGGACGGAGCACCAGTCTGAGACAGTCAGTACAGAGGATGGGGTAATGTGTGAAACTGATAAATAAGATAAATTAAAAGTGCAGTACAGCAGAACAGGAAGTGAGAAAGTGTGCCGAATGTGGAGTGTAGTGTTCAGCTGTTCCTGAGTGTGATGGCATGTGGGAAGAAGCTTCTCTGTAGCCTGGTTGTCTTGACCCTCATTTGGCTAAAGCGATGGCCTGAGGGAAGACGCTAGAACAGGTGATGGCCAGGGTGTGATGGATCAGTCATGATCGTCTCTGCATGCTTCCTTTTCAAGCAGCCTGAATGTCATTTTGTCAGGGCATTATAACTTTGCAGACATGAGTGTAATGCAGTACAAATGCATACAAACGTACACATCTGCACTGGTTAATAAGACACTGTTTCTGCACATGGCACATGACCCATTCAAACGGCATAAATTAGGGGAATATGTCCAGTGTATACAATAAAATTAGAAATAAAATAATAAAAATAAAAAAATAAATAATAAGAAGAACAAGGAGTAGGAGGGTATTTCTTCATTTAAGTTTACAAAATATTTTTATATTTTTGATATTTCTTGATTTTGAAATTTCCTATAATTAGAGTTTTCCGTATTAGTTATTATTGTTGCACCAATACCAGTTTTGTATTGGTATCTGCATTGATACTGAGACTTAAATGCACTATTTGACGTGCGCTCGTACCAGTAGACATAACACAAACACTAAAGCGCCTTACCTGAATGGGCGATCCAGGCATCCTTCATTAATCACTTATCTGATGCCTGTGTGGTCACTTGCAGTCTGAGTTAATGATTGTCGGCAAAGTACACATGTATATATTGTTCAGTTTTGTTTTTGAACTAAAAGCATTTTTTTCACTTACTTAAGTTGTTAAACGTGATTCAACTTATTAGTTATGTATTAGTAAATGCTTAACACATATAGTACATAAGAACAATTGAGTTTTCTTAAGCATCTAATATATAGAATCAAGCTAAGTATAATTTATTTGTGACACAAAATATAGATACAGATTTTCCTGAAAAAAAAAGAAATGAATTAAATTTAATTTGGTCATGAAAGCGTTAATAGTCTAGCACTATAGAACAGAATTGGAAATGTAATGTGAACTTTTATGGTTCAGTGGTTTCTGTAGCTGCCTGGTTTGGCCTGATTGCTAAGCTGAGACATGACAGCATTTTGCCCTGAACCGAAGCTGTTTGATATGTCTGAAACTTGTAGTGTGGTCTGCGGATGTCCCGAAATCTACACCATAGGAGGCTTTTTACATTTCTAAGCAAAAGTTTGGCTGTTGCTTTGTTCAAAAATAAACACATTTCCTCTGCAGAAAACACTTCTGCAAACTTCACACGCAGGTTATTTGCTGATTGTGGAGTATTGGAAAACAAGACATAACTTGTGTTCACTTATCTTCATTTAGAAAATCTACAATGTGTCATGTGACCAGGATGTCATTTTACCAGGTATGCAAAGATGTTCAAGCCTTTGCGTTAGTCCTGCCCCCTGAAAGTCAACTTGAGATTCTTCAAGTTGAGCACTTGAAAAGTTGTTTTTCAAGTCAGTCAGTGTGTTTTATAACTGCAGAGTAAAACAGACATAAGCTTTTAAAAATAAACAAATAATGTTTCAATGAGAAATTATAGATAAGAGAAATTAAAAAAATCCACATTATATTCTCATGGTGCCTCCTGGAGCGCTTTCTTTACAACAAATCCATGTGAAGAGCGCTGGCGGTTAGCTAATGAGAGAACTGAAGTGAAGTGGTTGGTGAGCTAGGCTAGCCATAACCTACACATAGTGCAGGCAGTCAGTCTATATACAAAACTGAAACTGCTGGCAGCTTCACGAGCAGCACGTCCGCTCGGCAGTGGGACATCCGCCAATTTGATTTGTTTACTAATTTAAGATTGATTTATCATGTTTAAACAGAAATACAGTAGTCTAATAAGCCTATGATGATGAAGAAGAGAATTGGTTATTATTTCAAAGCACATGATGGCATGAATTTGACATTTCTAGACCTGCTGTTATTATTTTACTCTAAAATCATTCCATCCAATCTTGAATAATTTCCTTTGTTTATTTAGATTTATTCATGGGCTGATCCAGTTGAAGAGATGGCAGTTATTTCATAGCCGTTCGTGCTAATTTGCAGTAGTTTCAACTGTTTCTTTTCTTTATTCAGTGACATTTTATATTCAAAGTGAAATAAAAATAAATTTAGGCTATTAGAGCTCATTTTGAATAGAAGTGCGTGTGTGCTGCCTGCCTCATTATTCCACAAATCTTTAAGGAGGCCTTACATATATCACCAGTTCAAATAGGCTGCAATTCAAGTATTTCATCATAAGCATCTTTATTGATTTTTAAGTGCTCAAAAATATGGCTAAAATCATCACTGAAGCTTTTGGATTTTTTTTATTGTTAGATAATATGAAAAAATGGAAGGGATAGTCGAATCTTTGTTTTGAACGACCAAATCTGCTTTAAATGACAAACTTCGAGGTCAGATACCGCACATTTTTGCATTTACCTGTATGTTTAATGCAGTAAATGTGGTATTATTGTAGGATATGAAATCCAGCATGTTTACTTGGAGATATTGCTTTGGTTTATTAATTTATTAATTAATAAATGACTTAAAAAACAGTATTAAAGTATTTGTTACCACAATTAACAGTCACTAGGAACAGGCCTATGATTAGAGTTGGAGTTGATGCAGTTAGGGTTCAGGTATAACGTATTAAACCAGGTTCAGTTTAAACCTAGACTAAAAAGGAATTCCAGTTGTAATTCTCAACTAATTCAGTACAAAGTTAGGCTCTCTCCGTGTCTAGGACAGAGAGTTTTTGTCTCTCGGAATGCATATGACTCCATAAACACCCTCAGTAATACTCTCCCCGCTTTCTGTCCGAAAGCCGATCCCACCGCCAACCTCTGATTAAAGGTGGGGGATGAAACCGGGGCAGTATTGAGTTAGGTGCTCAGTAACCGACTGTAATGGCCACCAGATGCTAGAGAGAGAGCGGCTCTTCATCCATGTGAAGTATTTTGGGACAACCCCAGGCAGTGAAGGCAGAGTGGAGTGTAGCGGGCCCACTTACCTGCGTAAGAACTGCAGTGTACATCCTGAAATAAAGAAATGCCTGAATATCACAAATAAAGTTAGATGAAATGGTTAATTTAGGGGAGAATGCGGAAATTGGTAATGGACAGATGTTTTTTTAATAAGTGATGGACGGCAGAACGAAAACTGGGACTAGGTACGATCAGAGCTGCTTGCCCTCTGGGGGGAATTGTCGGGTCCAGTGGGCATCCGCAAAAGGGACAGTCCTTGTTAATGTCAGCCCTTATATAGTGTATTATTATACAATTATAAATTTATCTGATGCGTTTCCGTCAACATCAACACACAACGGTAATAAGACGGGATGGTGAAGTGGTACAGGATAACAAAGGCGGTGGTCTCCCACATGCTAAAGAAATGACCCCTATTGCAACAATAGAACAAGAAAAGCCTTGACTCAAGATACCAAGAGCCCAGTTGCAACTTCCTGTTTTATCTGCTTTTTCATCTACTTGTTGAAGAAAACCATTTCATTGTATGCTTATTTTGTTTTAATAAAAGTGCTTCTAACATCTCAGATGTGGATTTGACCCTACACGTTTAGCCCACTTCATAGCGCAGTTTAGCCAGCCTGAAGTAGTAAACGTATTTGTAAAATTAGAACTTCTCTGCTGCAATTTGGCTTCATTTTATTTTTTAACCACCAGCCTGTCTGTGTCCTCATGTCACAGCGTGGGGTAGTCCACTGTTCCTGTGAGTGAGGTGTGGGCCTGCACCGTAAAGACTGAAAAGAATTGCTACAGTCACAACAGCTAGCTTTAAATGTATATATATTTCAATACAGGTTATTTAACATCAGCATGCACCGTGTGGGAGAGGTTATTTAATATCAGCATACACAGTCTATCTATCTATCTATCTATCTATCTATCTATCTATCTGTCTGTCTATTTATTTATTTATTTATTTATTTTTATAAATATGGCTGTTAGCTTGTGGGACCCCTAGACGGCTGCCTTATTTTGCTCAGAGCAAAGACTCTCCCTGCCACACCCCATGTCACATCATGACTGCAGTTGATGGAAACTCTGATTATGTTCATTCTTGTACAGACTTTCGGAATTAAATTTTAAATCTGCTTTCCTCCCTAGAAAACTCAAAAGAGAGAGTGCTCACTTGTTCCTTTACTGGTCTGTCTCTCTCTCTCTTTCTCTGTCTGTCTCTCTCTCTCTCTCTCTCTCTCTCTCTCTCTCTCTCTCCCCCTCTCTCTCTCTCTCTC
>CM067477.1:32604856-32681780 GCA_034552555.1 Semaprochilodus insignis
CCCTCTCTCTCTCTCTCTGTCTCTCTCTTCTCTGCATCTATCTCATCTACTTCTCTCACTGTACCATCCTGCCTCTTTTGCTCTTCTCTGTCTGCCTCTCTCTGATTTCTCTCTCTGTCTCTCATTATCTCTCTCTTCTTTGTTTTTCCTGTCATTCTCTGGATCCTTTTTTTCTTTCTCTCTGTGATCTGTTTTTCCCCTGTGGGCTCCATCTCACGACTAAGTGCTTGAGGGTGTTTTAAAGTGTTAAATGGTAAAGCGCTTTGGTTCAGGGGTCCAACAGCATGAAACCCAAATCAGCGGTTTGACATCAGCAGTGTTTTCTTTAAATGCCTCCGACCGGCAGCCAGCCCAGTGTGATACGCTAAAAATACTTCAGGAAAGAGCAAAAGGCTTGGAAGGGCCGTCGGTTACGCTGAATTTGAAAAGTAAACTACACCGATGTGTTTTCTTTGGCCTGACCAAGTGTAATTTCTTGTACGAGGGTGAGACGGCAGTTTGCCTTTTTTTCCCGGCTGTCGCATCCAGAGGGACTCGGATTTAATCAGGGTTCACCACTGCCTTTGATTTCTTCCTTTTAACATGAAGGAAATGTGTGTTGAGTAGGTTGAAATCTGCAAGACGTGGGCAGTCTGTAAAGGACAACATGGGGACAGCACTGCACACGTTAGGTGGACAGCCAGAATTTAAATTCAGTTTGACATAACAAACACCTAGCTTGTTCTTCAAATTCAAATGCAGGCAGTTTTCTACTTTTTTCGATTAAAAACAGTTAGCATGGTATTAGGGCTAGGACAAAAAGCAACCATAAAAACCTAGAAATTAGGGCAATTATTTTCCGTTATTTAGAAACATAGGTATTTTGCAGTTAAATATTTAGCATCTTTGACTCCCTGCAGCCTTCAGTCCGAGTATTGAAATATTAACACTAATGAAATTTTTTATTATTCAATTAATCCTTCTGTTTCAGAACATGAAGATCTTGATTTGAAAGAATGTGCTACATTTGTAAATTTACATTCAATAATTAAACCTTAAACTGTAATAAAGGGCAAAAAATATTGCTTCTAATGGCGCTTACCATGTGTGGTGATGACCAAAGGGAGCACAGAATCTGTTTTTTTTTCTTCACTGTAAAACTTTCATTGATTTCATGGCTACTGCCTATAAGTATCAAGAAATCAATAAGTGTTCCCAACCCTAAATAGAATTGCAGTATAATGTGTGAACTGGTGGATGAGTAGGATGCTAAATAGGAAGTTTTCTTATTGAACACATTGGTGCGTCCTCTTTGATGTTTTTTTACTTTGTTGTTAGATTCTATCAGTGTTGGTTGCATAGCATTAGAAGACAGCACCCCACCCCACACAGACTGTTCTCCGTCCAGGGGAGGAATGTCATTAAGTTGGCTGATGTAATTTATGACAGTGAATGACTAGTGTTATCTGTGAACATGGACACATGAAGTAAAATGTGTATCTGGAGACAGTAGTAGTGACTGCTTGAAGCTTAAAACACGAAAAAGATGGGCCACTGTGTCAGTGGCCACAAGTGGCTTTGCCAAACGTATTTACCTGAGGGTGCTTCCAGCAAGAAAAGAAAGAAGTCCAGTGAGGTCTTGGAAAACACCTTGAGTAAGCAGTCTGTCTGAATGAAGAAATGAAAGACAGAAGCAGGAGGAGAGACTCCAGCAGTCTCTGCTCCAGCAGCCACAAATTTCAGAAATCGATGCTGCAGCTTGAGGCTGTGCTTTGGCTTAGTCGCCGCTCTTGCTCAGACCAGAGACTGGGAGGAAATTAAGGAATTTTTGGGGTTGTGTTTTTTTTTTTTTTGCTGTGTTTGACAAGCTGTGCTCTTGAAACCCACTAATACTCAAATGACAGTTCATACTGTCTCATGTTTGTACTCTGTCTACAGTACCAGTGCCAGTACCAGTACCAGACTAGTGCCTGACTAATATAGCCGTTTACCTGTCTTGCTTTACAGCAGTACGTTTTTAGCTGCTAAATGTGAATACACAGCATCGGGCACTGCTCATCCTCATACTGCTATCGTTTAAAGAGCTTGCCTTGAACAAACAGATACTATGCCATGGCCAGCCGCATCACCAGACCTATTCCCAACTGAAAATGTGTGGGATAATAAATCTGCAGGAACTGTGTGAGAATATTCAAACTGTGTGGGATGGATTATCGTAGGATGCAGGACGACGCCATGCCATACTACTTCTGTATGCGTGGGGGCAGTCGTGGGCTGGAGGTTAGGGAACCAGCCTTGTGACCGGAGGGTCGCCTGTTAGATTCCCTGAACCGCCAGTAACGACTGAGGTGCCCTTGAGCAAGGCACGTAACCCCCAACTGCTCCCCGGGCGCCGTGGATAGGGCTGCCCACCGCTCTGGGCAAGTGTGCTCACTGCCCCCTAGTGTGTGTGTTCACTAGTGTGTGTGTATGTGGGTGTTTCACTTCATGGATGGGTTAAATGAAGAAGACAAATTCCTCTGTGTGTAAAAGCACAAAATGGCACAAAATGGCTCAAAAACGCTCTACTCAGAGAATGACCGGCCTCACCGAAATTAAATAAATATAATGAATTGTTCCTGCTAACCTTTATCTTCCTTGCAAATAGCACTGCAATCCGACACTTCCTTCTGGGTGCAGCTATTGTTTTGATGATGAGTGTAATTGCACTGTTACCCCATTTAGTTTTTCACAGAGTGGTGAATCCCTCCCCATCTTTACTGCTGAAAGACTTAGACTCTCTGAGATGCTCATTTTATGCCCAGTCATGTTACTGACCAAAAAAAACAAACAACAAACCCCAAAAAACTGTAATTGCTACACGTCCTTGCTACAGTTCCTAAGCTGGGGTTTGTGTTTTGTGTGTCTGATTTGTACATGTGCTACTGTTTTTTTATTTTTATTCTCAATTTCATACTTTTATAACTATAAATGATATGCTGCCCTGGCCAGCAAAAGAGATTTTAATCTCAAGGGATTTTCTAGTTCCTTAAAAGTAAACTCTTCATGTTTTATGTTGTCTTTGTACAGTTTTAAATTAAATCTAGGCTTTAAATGATTCGCACGTTGCAAAATGTTTTTATGTACATATAGTCAGACAACTTTTTGTCCCAACTTGGAAACGGGGTTGTATACCTCACACAGTTTTTGTGGGCATGACTGAAAAAAGGAAACTTGGCATCTCACTAAAGCATGAGATTTGCAGTTACGATTTTCAATGTCATCATAAAATCATGTGAGTCTTGCTGGAGTTGAAGAGTGCTCCCGTTATCTGGATTGTTTGGCGATCAGGATAGCAGTCTAAGTCTTTTTCTCATCTTGACCTTCTGATAAAATCAGGTGGGTTAAATATTATTACAAGTCTTTAGTCTTGGCTCACGCAGATGGTGACCCCTGTAATGCTTGGACAAAATGATGACCAGTGACTTGAACATACATTGGCGGAATTCCAACTTAACTACTTGACCATATAAAGCGGGTCTCACGACTTCACCTGTACACCAATTCATACATGGACTAAAAGCAGTCCAAAACCTCGTAGTGGCTTTACTTAAAGAAATGAAAGAGAATAAAGGAAAGAGCAGCCCACCGTGGTCTTTGTCACAAACTCCCTCTGTATTGCATAGCAGCGGTATGCTTCTGCACACGCTACTGCACTTCGGCACACGCTGCTGCACCTCTTAAAGGAACAGTGTAACTTTACTGCCCGTTACACCCTGCAAAATCATTGTCTTTACATATGAAAGGAGAGTCGTTTCTTCTAGTGTGTGGTTAGCATTAATTTCGTTTTGTAGGGGGTGTGACAATTTTCAAAATTCAAAGCAGCAAGATATGCTGGATACAGTACGATGCAGTATATTTTTCAGTGTAGCAAAAATACGCAGTAGGCACATAACGATATACAAAGATTACGTTTTTTTAGCTGAGATAAATCAAAATATTTCCAGCTGAACTTTTTCAAGGCATGCTGTGCCACCATCTAACAAAACAAACCCCCAAAACACGTATAATTCATAATGAACTAAAAACCTTTTTGACCATCATTTCAGTGTGGATGACGGCACAGCATAACCCCTCCCCCTTCTCTGTATGTGTGTGTGTGCAGTAAAAAAGACTTCAAACACACTTGACGCAGGTACATCGATGCAGAATATGTTTGATGTTTCTGATGTTGCCGTACAGCCACAGTGGGAATTGTTTAGTGGGGCTTTCCCCCAGGTCAACTGGCTAACCTACATGTAAGGCTGTGACAGTGTTATTTTTTTGTCACCATGGTGATAAAGCAAGGTAAGCACACGGACCTGGCTTTGCACAGTGGGGCACCTTCATGCTGAAATAGAAAAGGTTCCTCCCCAAACTGTTCCCACAACGCTGGGAATAGAACTGTCCAAAATGTCTTGGTATGCCGAAGCTTCATTGGAACTAAGGGGCCAAGGCCGGCATCTGAAAACCAACCCCATAGCATTATCCCTCCTCCACCAAACTGTACAGCTGGTGCAGTGCAGTCGGGCGTAGAACATTTTCTTGGCATTTCATTCACGAGACCCAGACTCATCCATCAGACGGCGTGTTTCATCACTCCATAGAACACGTTTCCACTGAGGAGTCCAGCGGCATTGTGCTTTACATCACTCCATCCGGGGCTTGGCATTGTGCTTGATGATGTAAGGCTCTGCATGCAGCTGCTTGGCCATGGAATCCCATGCCATTAAGGTTCTGGTGCCCAGTTTTTTGTGCTGATGTTAATGCCAGAGGAGGTTTGAAACTCTGCATGGAGTTATTATTGAGTCAGCAGAGTGTTAGTGACTTTTGGCCACACGATTCTGTAGCTACGTGGATGAGTGGCTGAGTTGCTGTGGTTCCTAAACGCTTGCATCGTATTATAGTACAGCGGTAAAATTCAGTGAGCTTTAGAATGACACATTCTTTCACAGATGTTGGTAAAGGCAGTGGTAGATGTTGGTAAGTGCTTGCTTCCTTCCCAGACTGAACGAAACACCTGAATTTGATGATTCAGAGATGTGTCCCAATACTTTTGTCCATATTGTAAAGCTGCGGACCAGTCAGACTGCCCTTGATAACCACTGTCACAAATTGGGCACACAAGAATTATAATGGGACCTTGGAGTAATGGAAAAAGATCACCAGGACCAATGGGTCCCATTTTCTTTTACATTATGTGGACGGTCAGGTGTGTGTGCACCATTACCTGGGGAAGTGATAGCACTAGGATGCAGTGTAGGTAGAGTACACAGAGGGAGTCTGATGGTCTTGGCAATGTTCCATTGGGTAACCCAGGTTTGGGCATTTATCTGGACATTTAATTTGGCCCATGCCACCTACCTGAACACTGTTGTGGACCAGGTGCACTCTTCCTGGTGGTGGTATTCCCTGATAGTAGCAGGATAGTGCAGCCTGCCACACTGAACACATTGTTTGGGAATGGTTTAAGAAACATACACTTTTTTAGAAATATTTGCTGACAGCTCACACTGCACGGCCGAATCGCCCACCATGTATGACGAAACCCTGTGCTTTATGTACTTACACTGTACGAAAATGACTGACATGACACGGCATGGGTACTGACACTGCACGTGAAATGCAGCCCATACAGACAACTCAGTCTGCGTGTCAAAGTCCCAAGCAGAAACACTGTTTGATGACTCCCTGCTCTCTACGTGCACCCTGTAGGATAAGTGGCTCCTGCAGTGCATCATGTGTCTAATACACAATTTATCTGGGATTCAGCATGTGCACACAATTCCATACTGGTCAAATGTTTTCGGTGTAGAAACTTTCAAGTGTGCTACATAGGAAGGCCACTGACAAACCAACTGTGCTACAGCAGCTCTGGCACTTTACTACATTGCCTGAAACTGAAAACCAGGCAATCTACATATATGGGTGCTGGTACTGTAATGTCGACTTGGTTGCCTCTGTTTGTGTGTGCGCACCTGTGTAGGAGCCGTAGTTGTGACTGTATGTGTCTTTAGTGCGACTTTAAGAAATCAGCTTGTGAGATTACTCAAACTGTGAGACAAGTGAGCAAAATTTCTGCCATGTAAGAAATTCATCCGATTGTCTGACTGCTCAATTGGAGCTTGTGTGAGCAGTTAATCGGACATTGTTTGCCCCTCGCACTGCATGGCAAACGACGCCCGTGGGATGTAAAAAAAAACAAAACCAAAAAACCAAAAAAAAACCAGCTAGAAATCAATCCAGGCTTGTAGGACTTGCAGGACTTAAAGGATCTACTACTAATGACTTGGTGCCAGATACCACAAGCCAAATACAAAAGTCTAGCAGGGTCTATGCCTCAGTGAGTCAAAGAAGTTTTGGCAGCATGCGGAGAACCAACGGCATTTAGACAGGGGTCAGAGTACTTTGGCTCATCAGTGTATACATACGTACCTCTATGTAAAAAGAATTTTAGAAGCTTAATTATAACACGGTTATTTTTGAATTCTGCCTGTAGGGAGTTACTACTCTGTACAGCCTCATTCATTCCATTTCTTAACCCACCAGATGCAGCTTATCGACTGATTCTCAGCAATTTATTAGTGACCTTGAGTGTGTTAGAGTTGGGAACAGTTCAAATTGTGTAGAAAAACAGGTTCTCAGAGGCCACTTTAAGAACTACTGCATTACCCTCAACGTCAGTAACCCAAAAGAAACGGCTTTCCCCCGGCTTGGAAAGGTCAGGGGCATTTTGCCGGGTTTGACATCGTAGGTTAGTTTTTTCCCTGGTTTCAGAACATTTTTGTGCAGAAAATGTACAAAAACAAACAAGCACGCATACATACACAGAACATTCCCCAAGAACAAAGGGTACTGAGCTCCTCATGTCTGTGGGAAGAGTGTCACTGTGAATTTAAATTTTGCTTTAAAGAACAGAACAGCCTTTTCTGGCTTCTTACAGATAAACATGTTTTAATCCATTCTGCAGATGCAACCTCGCCACATCACAGACGGATCAGCTTTTCGCTTTGTGTACAAAGTGCCGCTTCAGAATGGCTTAGACACATTCTGAACTGAAAGTCATCTGTGGAATAGAAGTTACTCATTCGTCCATGAGCAGTTCAGAGGTTTTTTTTTTTTTACAGAGAGAAGGAACACACTTGGTCATATCTTTGCATCTATATGTGATGTCACACTATGTATGATGTACAGGAGTCTGTAAAAAGTTAGCGACTACCCCTCATTTATTTTATTTCCAAAAACAGCCATTAAATTTAAGCATCGTAAAAAGAATAACAGAAACTAAAATTCAACAGAACATTACACAGAAGTTTCAACAAGTAAATATAATAATGAATTTCTGTTCTGATAATTATTTAAAGACTTTTTGTCCATGCTCTGCCCTTATTACAGCTTATGTTCCCTTAAGAGATTTTCATTTTTTAAATGAAATTGCAGAAATACGATCCCATGTCCAAAATTTAGTGTTAGCAATTGGTTGAATTTTTTTTTTAATCCTGTTGCTCAAAGATGATAACTTGTTTTGAATGTTTTTGGGGAACAGTTTTGGAAACTCCCATGACTTTCTCCTTCCCTATGCAGGTAGATTATTTTATATTAAAAATTAATTTCTGAGAAATATACCCTGTAGCCATTTTAGATACATATAATGCAAGAACTCTGCAAGGCAGCTGAGATGTGTTTGAGTAGTTGCTTGAACTTCTTTGAAGAGGAGCGTAATGTCAGAGACACTTTTGGGAGTAGCTTCTTTTGGGAGGATACGGCTGTAGCTTGTTGATTTAAGATTGGAAGGATGAAGAGACAAAAGCAAAGCATGGAGAAATTAAATATTGGTAGATTTGTTGTTATACTCAGTAGTGTAGACTGGTTAAGTAAATGTTTGCTGGCTATGTATTATAATACCATATTATACCAAGTTGGAGCTGAAAACCTAATTCATACTTTTAACTGACTTGACCCTCAGAATAAAATCCTTTTGTTTTGAGTGACCCTGTAAATTACTTATGTTTATTATATTAAAACAAATAATTAAATATTACATTTTGTCACTAAAAAAACAGTTATAACACTTCCGAAACATAACCAAATGTTTTGGTAGTGATTGTTTCAGTAATATTATATAGTAAATTTAGCTCATTTTGATTAGCTCAAAAATACAATATTTTACATAATACCCCCCCCCCCCCCCCCAAAAAAAGTTGACTTATTGGCAAAAAATGTGTGTTGACAGGTCTTAATATTCCACACAGATTTTCAGACTTTGGGACACATTTACTTTAAAACAATTAGATGGAACTGCTCACCATGGGCCATTAGGGACAGTAATGCAGTTCCGCCTCCTATTCTAAAATGCAGGGTTGTTGCTAAAATAAGTCTCTTCCTGTCATCTAAAACTCTTTGTGTTTCGTTAGTGACCTGAAAATGTGGGACTTTTTTATATTATAAAAAACTTCACTTTACTTTAAAACAAATCAGAAAGATATTTTAAATGGAAAGAAGTGTACTATTGCACAAACTGAAATTTTTGGGGTTATAAAGTGCTGTGTAAATAAATTTTTTTATTCTATATTTGAACATTTCTATCCCAGTTGAGTTAAATACATCATAGATAACATAAATCTTCTAAATATCTGAGTACTTTTTTAACTCTAGGAACATAGTTAGAGCTAATTCAATAGAAAGGTTCATGTACATTAATTTAAATGTATGTGTAATAATTATATGTTAAATGTATTTGCTTTCAGTTTAAAAAAAATTAAAAAGGAACTTGTTTGTTCTAAATATATATATATAAACCAAAAACACGGTGTTCATTAGTGAGTGTGTAGTATGTGTAAGGTGTACAGGGGCACAGCTGAGTAAGTTTAACCTCCCTGATATGCCTCAGTGCAGAACGTTATGCTTATAAACTCAAACACACTTTCTGAGCTACTGAATCCAAACACACACACTCACACACTCTCTCTCTCACACACACACACCCACACACACACACGCTAATGAGGTCTTAAAATTTGTACTGTCCCTCAGACACACAACATGTGTGCACTCATTCACAGTCTGTAAACACACGTTGTGTTCCTATCTACACTATAACTGAAGAACCTCAATCTGGGTTAAAAGTCTTCTCTAAAAGACGTCAGTGTAAATCTAATGCAGTAAACTGTCGGCCAATATAACACTATCAAAATAACAGTTATTTCATAGAACGTCATTCGCTTGTGTAGTGTAAAAGCTGAAATATCATCAGCAATCATCTGCATAGGAACCCGATCACTCAGGTAACTGTTCAAGGTACCAGTACTGAAATCAAAAACTAAAAAAGATCAGTATTTGGATATTTTTACAGTTTATTGTGGCAAGTTTGACATGTGTTTTTATATTTGTTAGTAATGTGAAGGTGTGCTTTTTATTTTTATTGCTGTGATAAATTATGCCACAGTTTGGAGTATATCATATATCATGAATATTGCTTGGTTAACTACATGCTGTATTGCGAAGTGAGCATAATTGGGCTTGCTTAACTGTATTTAGTGCAGCATTGCAGTTGTACGTTTATTTTTATTATTTAATTGTATTTATAGCATGCGGGCACTACGTGTTCTGGTTTTTTTCTGTTCCAACTTATTAAATCTCTGAAGAACTAAATATTGTGATTCATATTATGTTTTGTGAAAATCTCTTCAAGTATTGTGGCATAATATCCTCTAGCTGTAGAGAGCAACATCGGTTTATTGTGGACAACAACTAAAAGGTTGTTGTAGTATGTAAACGTTCACAAACACACACACACACACACATACACAACACACACACATATACACCACACACAAACACATATATAAATTGAATAAGGAAAACCATTTAAACGTTGGTGACCACTCGTCCGCTGGCCACTGACTTCAGTCCATCATGTTTAAATGTTTGTGTCCAGTTTCATGTGAATTACGTTCATGTTGCCTTCTTTTTTATTTCAACCATCCCCCCACCCCGTACTCCTCCCCCCTCCTTTTTTTCCACGTTTGATGTTTTTGGAGAATAACAGATGATTTAGATTTTGAGAACAAACTGCTAAATTGAATTTGCCACAGGCCTCCTTGTGCTAATGCAGCAGTCGTTTAGCCAGGCGGGAGAGAGAGACTCAGGCCAGGTAAATCCAAACCAAATCACTACCTGATGTTCACAGAGGAGCTCTGCCACGTGTGTGCACATGCGTTTTCATGGGTTTGTGTTGTTGTTCTGAAGAAAAAGAAAGAGGAGGTACTGTTGAGAAATGCTTTGGCTTTTTGTCTAGCTCTCCCAGCATCGTTAACCAGTCTGTTTTCAGCTGGACACCAAAAAGTAAGATGATGAATTTGGTCTGTACTCTGAGGTGAACTGCTGTAGTAATTTATGATCAAGATTTAGTGCCCACTTTTTGGATTAAGAGATATACCATTTAAGTATATAGTATTAATATGTAAGCTTTGCGGTTTTGGAATATTGTACAATGTATAAAAAAGCCCTTACCATGAAAAATAGTGAACAGGACATTTTTTGTATAAACAGTTCTTTAAGGGGTCACTAAAATGTAAATACAGTTTAGTTTGGCTTTTTAATGTAAATGGTTGTACAAAATAAAATACGAAAGTAACACAAAGTAACTGACAATCCCAAAAGGGTGGATTGGTTGATATGTTAATTTCCAATTTATTCTCAATTTAAAATATTATCAGAAAGTTTTAAAAGAGTAATAGATGATCGATAAGAAACTTAATTAAAAAACACATTTATTTCTTTAAAAAAGATCATATCATAGCATCGACATTTCTTATATATGTAAGGGACACTCCCAGCAATGCATCATTAATAAAACTAAACCAAAATCAATAATAATAATAATAATAATAATAATAATAATAATACAATATTACATAATATTTCTAGTACTTTTTTTTATCAGAAGTTACATAGATTTTTTTTTTTTAGCTTCAGTTAAATGTGATTTTACTTTCAATTAAGGTTATATTTCTCATTGCTCTAAGGGCTGTATAACTGAGTAAAAGTGAATTGTAACATCTTGAGAAGTTAATGAATAGAAAATGAAAGTCTTGTTGGAGAAGCGTGTACTTCCAACTGAACATTTTCCTCACTGCTGAAACTAAACCCACCCCGGGGGGAAAAACACCCAAAATGACTCTAACCCTGTCGCTAACGATCTCCATCAGCTGTCTACGCTTACCTGCTTCAATCACAAATAAAGGGGTGCTGGATGAGACTCCTCAGCGGCGCCCCCGAAATCCCGAACCCTCCCTGCTTCGTTTTTATAATAATAACACTAATACTGATGATGGTGATGATGCTGTGTGTGCAAACTGCTCTCCATACCTGTCAGACAAGACCTGTATACTTTAGTGCTTTGTGCCGGGAGGAGAGTTGGAACATGTAAAGATACAATCTGTGTGTGTGTGTGTGTGTGTGTGTGTGTGTGTGTGTGTGTGAGAACGAGAGGTAAAGTGGGGGTCTCTGATGATGAGATTAAACGCAGCCAGGCAGACTGTCTCCTATAGCCCCCCAACACACACACTGAGGCCAGGCCTACCTCATTGTTTAGTATTACTTGCTCTTTAGAGTCTTAAATTACCAGAGCAATTGATCCCTCTGACCTCACGCAAAGCCTTCACGGACGCTATGGGAATCGGAGCCTGTATGTACACACATGGGAGGAACACATGCATGCACACACACAATATCTCAGGAGAAAAGAAGCAGTCCCAGATGCCTATCTGTCTCCATACAGCTACTGTTTCTATGTGTCTACTGCCCTCTGGAGGCAGGAGGAGGAATTAAACTGAATGTAGACACAAGTGCCATGGTCACTCTGCATTCCTTCAGGTTGACTTCCAACCCACATCTAACACACCACCGACTTCTGAAGGCACTGATTAAAAGGGTCGAGTGTTTCGATTGGGTTTGAACCTAGTCCACTGGAAGAGTTCTAGGAGCTAATGCTAATGCATCATTGGTGCCCACCTCCCCACCCCCCAAAAAGTACAGTACCTGTGCAAATGTTAAAGGCCACCCTCATCCTTGACGTACTGTCCATCTGGTGGTGACCTGCTTGCTCTTGCATGGTTGGTTAGGAGTAACATTTTCTCCAAATCTTTTAAACTGTTTTTTATCTGCAGTTCCATTTTCTACTTATTTTCCTTTCCTGTTAGATACTAATATCTAATCTCTTCGGAAATATCTCCTGAGAAATGAATAACTTTTAGTTAATGGGTGTTTTGACTAAGAATTATAGAAATAAAGGTTTGTGGTTTGTGACTGTATCTCATTTCATTTTATTTAAGCTTAGTGATATTTGTCTGGCATGCGTGTGTTGGTAGTGTTCGTGTCAGGTTCACTGAGATTAATGACAGGTGAGATAAGATCAACCAAGCCAACCGTTTAAAAACGGAGTACTGTAACACCTGTTTCTTCTCTTTGTAGCTGCCGCCACCAACACACACACACACACACACACACACACACACACACACACACACACACACACACCCTTTTACGTGCACAGATACTGCCTCCTTTCCTACTGAAAAAATCAAATGAGAGTATATTGCTGCAGCTTGCTGTCTGTAAACGAGTGGGAGGGTCTTATCGAGTTACATTAGATAAGAACATATTCAGGAAAATTTCAGTAAAAATGTAATCGATCAGATAACTGTCAGAAACACGACATTCCTGCATACGCTACATACTGCACGACTGACTGATACCTTTTGCCCTGGACAAGCAGCAGGTGGAGGGCTATACACTTCAATAATAATAACAGTTATTTAAATAGCGGTTAGAAATAATAGAAAAAAATAAATATGTATATAATAGATAGTTTTATATTGACAGAAAGCAGCTTCTAAAACTTGACACTGCAGACAGATGAACTAAAACTAGTTTTTGTTTTTGTGTAGTTTTACCTATTTTGACATAATTAGAAATTCTCAGCTGCCCTTTACACAGTGCCAGAATTTAATGATGGTTGGACCAATATATATATATAAATTATGTAAATAAAGGAAACATCTGATCTGGTCTTATTTCTTAGTAGAGATTCCAGTGGTGTCCATTTCAAATTCTGGATGATGCATGAAGACCAGAGTGGGACTTTTTCAGACCTGGAGCTACATAAGGCAGACCAGCCCACCCCAAACACACACACACAGACACAGCTAATGTCCAGCAATGGGGATCACTGCATCAGACTGCATTACTAACAGCAGTGCAGTCCTCACCCTACGTATACCAACACCCTCTTACCAGACAGCAGCAACCAATTTAACCAAGTCAGAATCTGCACTTTAGACAGACAGTCTTCAGTTGCTTTATTGGGCCTCAGATGTAAAATAATGAATAGACAATACAGCATGTTAGTGTTAGCACCACATCGTTATCGGTTTTGTTAATCAGTTTTTATACTGAAATATAGTAATCTTTGTTCAGTTAATTGTACTGTGATTTAACATGTACGGTGAAACTCCCAAATTTAGAGCAAGTCATTTTAACACCTTAAGCTTTTAAGAGCCCATAGATATATAGTAGTTACAATCTGAAGGTAGTGATTAAGCAGCTTATTTTTAGAATGTTAACAAGTTTTTGACCGATTAATATTTAAAAAAAAGTTTTTCCCAAAGTAAAAATTTCAACCATATAAAAGATCAGTCCTGAATCTTTGTGGACAAGTCTGATGCAGATTTATTTATTTTTTGTTTCTCTTTTTTCCCCCAAAATCCAGGATTTTGTTTTACAGAAAATAAATCAAGTTATAAGAGCATTATTTGCTTTTGCTAAAGTTAGATCAGTTGGCTATTTACATAATATGAATCAAAATAAAGTGCTACATTTAATGCAAGAGTAACTGGCTGTTTAGCATAATGTGGATGCTACGACATGATTATACTATGACAAGTGTTCAAATACAGCACTTAACTACTTCACAACATCTACCTGATAAAACTGCAGCACAAATCCACCAAAATAAAATCATTAAAAGTTTTTTGAGGCAAAATTTGTCAATCCCAACCTTGGCAAATTACAGTAGTGCATCAATACTACTGAAGTTATTTACTGTCTATAATAATAATCTTAAAATAAACCTTTGATTCCATCATTGCATCTGTTCCACTACTGTATGTTTTATTTTGTGATTATTTAAAAAAATGTCTTCAATGATAATGTTCTAATCATAAGAATAATTCAATACAGTTTTTGAGGTCAGAGATTTAGCGTTATTGACTAAATAATAAGCTTGTGTACATGATTATACGTTGCAGTTTAGTATAAGTCTGAGCTGATGCAACTGTCGTGTTTGGTCCACCGGTTTAAGCCGTTTCTGCTACAAGGCTCTTGCTGTCATCATTCCAGAGAAATCACAGACTGCTCCTACAGACACCTACAAACGTTTTGCGGCCTCAAGGGCACGGGAGTGTGTGATTTCCTTAAAACCCTTCATGCAACTAAGTGTGTGAACAGCGATTAACGCCAAGCCCTTCTAATTGTATTATTGCAGCAGTTACAGGCCGTCTGAACGTGTCCCTCATTCCTGCGCAGTGGGGGACGTATTTATTATTTTTTACAGCTCTCCGTCCCTGAAAGTCCCGGCACCTTTCAGCAGAGCGTGTGTGTTTTTGCACAATTATAGGACAAAAAAGTCCCAACTTTGTAGGACAGTCAGAAAAAAATGAGGCTAACCTACAGGACCTCCAGATTCCCTTTTGACTTCTGAAGTTGGTGAAATAGTATTAAATCTGCAAAAGCAATAACGGAAATTTACTACACGAGTACTAATTCATAAAGTGTTTATTTGTTTAAGTATTATTAAATGACAGGTCTGTGTCGAGGTGCATGGTGGTGGTGGAACTCCTCTTGTTGTCTTTTCTGTAGAATGGGGCAAAAACTGTGTGTGGATGTGTGTATGTATGTGTGTGTGTATGTATGTGTGTATGTGTGTGTGTGTGTATGTGTGTGTGTGTGTGTATGTGTGTGTGTGTGTGTGTGAGTGACAGCCTTATTGCATAAAACTATCATACTGTGTTTTTTAAATGGGTTCAATTCATCTCATGCAACGACAATGATTGAGAGACATTAGCTAGCGCTCACAAAGCCGTTATAAAAGGACAAGGCTGTGAAGGACTGAGACTCTTAGATAAGATTCATCCGCGACATCCCTTTATCACAGAAACACAGATTAGCACTAAGGTAGTTTGTAAATACAGATCACTACACTTTTGTCCGGTTCCAGTTAGTGCCTCTGTGAAGCAGTTGGAAAGGTTCTCTGGACTGGAGCACTTTACAACAAATCTATCTGAATAACTTTGTTTACATTTTGTTTACGTGATCATGCAGACATTTTAAAAGGTAGGTGGGATTCTGCTTTATAGTTAAGCTTAGGACATTACATATTGGCGCTGCTGGACAAAAAAAAACCCTTTATCTTATTTTCTTTATTTTTCATGTTTGCTACTTTTTGCTGAATTTGAAAACTCCAGTTACCTTTTGCAGTGTGTTAAAATTCCATAATAAATGGTCCAGTTCAAACACTCCAGAATTACTGAACTTCCTTTATATTTTTTTTTCTATTTTGGAGATGCAAGTTATTTTCATTCCGACAGCAACTGTATATAATACGTATCAGAGTCCACGTCCAGACGTTTTCTAAAAACAAATGTGTTGGTGTGTGCGTGCAAACCTCACCCTCCCTCCTGCTGCGCTGTGCTGTTTTTGGACCTGCTATTAGGCCACTAAGCTGGGGTCAACTTCTACAACTGCAGTCATTATGTAATTACGGTGGTTGAAGGCAGAGACAGTAGACTGCGCTTACACACTGAAATAATCCACACCAATCACACCAACCCCTTACCAGCCTGTCACTGCTCAAACCGTCACTTGTCTACATGTTTTTTTTTTTTACTGGTGACTTCTGAACAGAAGTGTGTGTGTTGGTGTGTGTGTTGGTGTGTGTGTTGGTGTGTGTGTTGGTGTGTGTGTTGGTGTCTGCATGTTTCTGTCTGAGTACAGTTATGTGCGAAAGTCAGAAACCAACCTTATTCACCCTAATTTATTTCATTTATTTTATGTCCAGCCAAAAGAGCCATTAAGTACAAGTTATTCATTTTTCAGCACCAAAAAATTAACTATAGAACATATCTAACAGAAAAGCGCACAGAAACCTCATCATCTAGTAAGAAAAATAATATATCTGATTATTACATCTGAAAATAATATATATATGTTTGCAGTATTTACTGTGACCACCCCTTATGTTATTACAGCTTCAGTTCTTTTCGGGAGTCTTGTTTTCAGAATACAGCAGAGAGATTTTTCACACCTACAAGGTTCAGTCTTAGAAGTTGTGATGAAAGCCAAGTTTCAGTTGACTTATCAGTGATGACGGCGTCAACAAAGCCACAGGCAAACTATTGCTTTCAATTTCATGTGCGTGTTTTGTTTTGTTCTATGTTTTATATGTTTTAGCTTACTTGTTATATATATATATATCCTGGTCTACCAGGTCTTGCATGATTGTTAGAAGTCCTATATATATATATATATATATATATATATTTAATAATTTTCAGGAGTTCATCATTTCAGCTGCATCTGCCAGCTCAGCTTTGATTACTACCAGTCACTCACCCACCATTTACATTCATTTTTTGTACATGGTGTTTTTTTTGGCCATATTGGCTGTGGAAGCTTTTTGACAGCAGATGCTTGCTGCATTTATTCACATTGTGTGTTTCTTGCTCTAACACTCCTTATAGTAAATATAAAAGTAATGCAATGAACAGATTTAGTAAGTCACAGTACTGATATTGTCATCACTATGAGATAGTTAATAATAATACAAATAGCATAAGCACAATGAGTTTTACTGGCAAAAATTACACCTATTGCCAAGAAAAGTGGTTTTAAACAACATGGTTAAGTGTTTTAAGACTTTTGCACAGTACTGTAAAACAGAGTCAGGATTGTTTTTATTGGCTGAATAAGATATTTCATCCAAGGAATTTGTCTTGGCATTAGCAAGTTTGGCAGAGACAGGTACAATAACATGCCAAACATGATCAGTTATTAATCTCAATGTTACCAAGCTCTCCTAAAGTCTAAGTAGACTGATCAACTAATGTGATGATCAGTTATTAATCTCAGTGTTACTGAGCTCTGCTGCAGTCTGAAGAAGAAGAAAAAGATCCACCATGGAACAATAGTACAAATATATATTTATTATATTTATATATAATATATATATATATATATATTTACAAGTATATATTTATTGTGTAATGTATATTTTTTGTAACTAAGTACTGTAAGAGGCATCGCACCTAAGTTTTTCCCTCACCTTCACACCTGTGAAAATGTGACGTGACTATAAAAGTGATTTGATTTGATTTGATTTAGTATTGCACATTGCGCAATTGCTAATTATTGATCTCCTACATTTGATTTACATTCTTTTTTATAGGTTTAAATCTCTCTCCTTTACTCAGCACTGCTGTCTGTCTTCCTGCAGATCTCTAACATCACTAAGCTGAAGGACTTCTTACTACAGCACAGGAAGGACTATGTAAATGCCAGCAGGTAAGCCAAAGATCTGTTAGCCAAGAAGTCAGTTAGCCAAGATATGTTGATGTACTGTACTTGAATGTGTAAAAATGGTCTAAAGGACATTGCATTGTAAACAGTAATAGATGTTTTATTGTTCTTATTCTTACTAGGGATCATATGATATTAGAATATCACAGATAATTGCTTTCAAAGGATTGTTAATATCAGACGGATGTTTAAAATCGACTGATATTCCAAGTCATTATTTGATAAATGACATATTATGCTCTTATTGCCTCTTTATTCATTTTTCTGCATTTGTAACCCTACATAAAATTTGATATTCCACCATAATGCTAACCCAGGTGAATGTGTTTGTAATTTCTATATTTTATCAGCCTTCATAGATCTGCGTTGGGAAATACATTTGAATATTAGATTCTTTTTTTCACTTTTTTGTAATTTACAGGTCATACAGTGTCAGAAATCTCAAATGCAGTTCTATTTGAGAAGCAGACTCAGGGCTTCAAACATGTTTTGATTGATCAATGACATTTGGGTGTGAATTGTATTCCCTAAAACCAGCCCAGCCCTGATCCTGGTAAACGCTTTCATTGACATCAGACTTCTAGAGCTAGGTGTGTCTACCTCAAATTCCACCTCAAATGCACTTGATTATTTTTTTTTACTAGATGGATCAATCAGTGGCACTAAAGTCCTGATACATTTTGATACTGAAAGTGGTTTAAAATAAAATGCTCCAATTTAACTCCAATCGTACCAACTCTGATTTATTTACACTGGTGGTGATATGGGCCAGTGGTTACATTGTCTACAACACAAATATAGTCGTGCTACCCAGTGTACCTGCATGTTGTTGATATTGATATTATTTAGTAAAATTGGGGTAAATCTGGAGAGAAATATGTGGGGACTATTTTGCCTTACAACACCCTCCATGCAAAACGATGTCTCAGTCATCAGGTTGCACACACGTAACCATTACCTTGAATTTTGTATGATAGAGCCTTGAGAGGTCTTAAACGGTTCAGACGTCTGGTTCCTCTTACCATAACTATGAACAGTTCTCACAGTCTTTACAGTTTCTGTACATCAGACCACTCTGAAAGACGTTACACCTATTATATTAGTTTTTCCAGTCAGGTTCATTGTTGTTTGTCCATAATCCATGTGAATCATTCACACGATGCGGTATTGATTAGGATGTACCCAAGCTGTTTCAGGACCCAGGTCCATTCACATTTTAGTACAGTTACATGCCTCTTGGAGACATAAATGTGAACTATCAAGGAATAAGGATCTAAAGAATGTGACTTGTAATGTGAACATGGCTCAAGTGTTTCCTCTCTTCAAGCTGTATTGCTCACTTCATACTAGTCCTCGTCCATGCAGCTGCATTATTCTATGACCTGATCTGGGAACAGGGGCTCGTTTGCATTGACAACAAGACAAAAAAAACCCTTTTGGCTCTAGGAGAGGCAGCTATCTACCTTTGTCTAGTGCAGGGACGGATTGGCCATCAGGAGGGCCGGGACAGTTCTCAGTGGGCCAGTAGGTGTGTGCGTCGCTGAAGGAATGAGAAAGAGAGAAATGCATGGTCATGTGCTATTGTAGCTCTATTTAAAATGAATGGGTAATAAAGTTACCTAAACAAGACACAAACACCAAATGAGAATAGATGGTTACGTCTGTTCAGTCTTTTTGTACGCTAAGGCTTACACATGGCATACACAAATGCTGAGATTTTGGTTCATGCATTCATTACGTCTAGGTTAGATTACTGCAGTTCTCTGTTCCACCGTTTATCCTCCAAAACCCTTCGCCCTCTGCAGTACATTCAAAACTCTGCAGCCAGAGTCTTGGTGCGCACCAAGAAGTCCGCACACATCACCCCCATCCTTCATCAGCTACACTGGCTCCCAATTACAGAACACATCTGCTATAAAGTCCTGCTGCTGACCTTTAAAGCCTTGCACGGACTAGCACCCACCCATCTGTCAGCCCTCTTACATCCTTATGCTCCATCTCGCAAACTAAGATCCACTGACTCTGGTCTCCTGGCTGTTCCTAGTTTCAGGCTTTCCTTTCCTCTTGCTGCCCCCCACACTCTGGAACCTTCAACTATTCGCTCTTCTCCCTCTCTTTCCTTCTATAAAGCCCACTTAAAAATGTATCGTTTTTCAGAACATTTTCATTCTGCATGATTTTATTTTTATTTATTTATTTTTATTGTAAGGCGTCCTTGGGGATGTAAAAGGTGCTATATAAGTGTAACCTATTATTATTATTATTATTATTATTATTATTATTATGGCTAGCTTGTAAATGTACTATGACTAACTAGCATTCACTCCAGTTTTGAGCCAGGCTACAACATGTTTGAAGTGTTGCGCTCATGTATCTTAAAGACATAAACCATGCTTGTTGTTCAGATATATCCAGCCTCTCACTGTGATTGTGAGCCTAGTTGCGGTTTGGAGGACATGGTTTTGGGGGTTGTGCTGGGGGGAGGTCAGTGTGGTTGTAGTGTCCTGGTCTAGACAAACTCACATGTTGAACATTATTATGTGTGCGTCTGTGTGCAGTTTAATTTCATCAGATTTAAATCGTATGACGGACAGTGAGAGAGACCAAATTGATCAGGATGCTCAAATCTTCATGAGGACGTGTTCAGATGCCATCAAGCAACTGAGGACTGAAGGTAACATAGACACACACATGCTAGCAAGAAAACTTTGGGTCCCAGACACATTTACATGCTGACTAAAGCTTCACTGCACGTTTGCGTCACTCATCATGTATTGTTAAAAAATGCAGTTTATAAGATGATACTTTATGAAAACACTTGGTGGAGTGAATTCAGCGTCTGGTATGGAGGGGTTATTAGTGGGTAACCTGCACATTTGTGAAAGCACCATTAATGCTAAACACATTGTGCATCAGAATATGCTGCCTTTATCTATTTATTTATATACATATTTCAGGATGACGGCTCCCAGAAACATTCTGCACGTGTTACAACAGCATGACTGCAGAATGTGGGTGCTAGACTGTCCTGCCTACAGTCCAGACCTGTGTCCCATTGAAAATCTGTATCTTGCTCAAAAGCTCAAAATACAGAAAAAAGAAGCTCAGCATACATCATCAAAGGCTCCACATGATTGCTGAACTGAAGACTTGTATGCTCTCAAAGTTGGATTTGTTTGGGCCTTTTGTCCCAAACGATCATTAAGTGCTGTTTAAGGAGACGGTGATGTAACACAGTGATAGAGATGCTCCTGACGTTTTTTGGAATGTGTTGCAGACAGCAGTGTATATTTACACAAAGCAATGAAGATAAAACATAAAATATTGCCAATTTTTTTGATTTGAGGATATACATGCACATATTTTGGCTTCTCATGTGTTTTCTTGGCCTTTGTGTCTGTCTGTGTGTCTGTGTAGCTGAGAAGACAGGAATTTCTGCTCAGATGAGGGAGCATCGCGGAGCTGTGCTGGACCTGATAGAGTCTTATCTTAAAAGTAGGTGTACATAAACACAAGCACACGAGTGTATAAACCCATGTGTGTACACCTTCTTTTACTTGGGTCGCCGTGTGCACATACATACAACCTCTCTTTTACTTCACAGTGACCTTCTATACTTGCGTTGTATGTGTTTCTGCAGGCGTGTGTAAGCTGTACTCTGAGCAGAGAGCCATCCGCGTGAAGAGAGTGGTGGATAAGAAACGACTGTGAGTCACTCAATAAAGCAAAACTGAACATTTAACTGCGTCTGGCTATTACATGCACAGCAATGTCCACTGTGTGCGTCTGTCTGTGTGCATAGGTCTCGTTTAGAACCAGAGCAGAAAAGTAAAGTGGAAAAGATTCCAAGCGAGGATGCAGAGAAAACACCAGCGCAGGAGGAAAACAGTGGTATGTTCACATTTGCACATTTTAATTCAGAATGTCATCACAGTACAGAAGGGCCCTTAATTCATCTATCCATTCACGAAGGAACAAAGAACGAAGCCCAAACTGCTAAATATAGGATCATTTTGGTCCTTAGATGTTTTGTTGTTTTCCCACACACGTTACTATGTACATATTACTGTTTATATTTAAAACATTTTTGACATGTTGCTCTTTATTGATTTATTTACTTGTAATAAGTTAAATATGTAAAGTAAATGGAAATTGTTATTAACCTTTGGAGAAAATGGCATAATTAAGACATTGATAGAGGATATGTAACCTTCTCTTCACTGACAAACACATAATGATTTGTGTTGATAGTTTCCACTTTATTCTTTGTTTTCCTGGTTTTCTGCTGATTGATGTATTCATAGCTCTCCCGTTATTTAAAAGCTGAATTTGCGGCATGTGTGTAGCTGTGCTTCAGCCTGAAATACTACCGATGGTGTAATGGGTTAAATTAGGACAATGCCTTAAAAAAAAAAAAAAAAAAAAAAAAAAATTTTGGTTTTCATATTTTATATATTTTGTATTTCAATTTTTTATTTGTGAGTTTTTATGCTTTCAGAGAAGCCGGTTTCTGATGGTGGTGTTGAATTGTGGGAGGACAGTAGAGTGGAGGATGAGCTCTCACCAGAGGAGATACAGATGGTAGACTCCCACACATCCTGCAGTCTTATCATAAAAATACATGTGTTTTTGTACACATTCTATTAGAACTTATTACACCCACACATAATGTGTATATGCATAAAGAGAGTTAATTCTGTGTTCTAAATGAATGGCTAAATGAAAAGAGGTGTTGGTCGAGAAGTCCATTGACACTAATTTCTGCTGTGTAACGATGATGGAAGTTTTCTATGGGGACTATTCTGGCTTACAGTGCTCTGCATGGACCCCTCCGATATGAATGTGGTTTAAAAGAAACCTTATGTTCTAAACCGTGTTTTTTGTGGAATGAGACAGCTACATTCAGTCTGTCTTTTGTTTACAGTGAGTCTCTGAAGGGGACTTGAAGGATATACTGTAAATAAACAAGTAACAGTTGAACAAAGCTGTCTCAGGGGTTGATAGTTTGAGACCCCTGCTTTAAAACTTCAAAGAACAGTAGCAGGATACACAGCGTGCTCTCCCCGCTCTGATGCTACATGTGTGCTTATGTATGTTCAGTTTGAGCAGGAGAATAAGAGGCTGGTGAGTGAGATGAACAGCCTGGTAGATGAAGTCAGGTGAGCTGTACACATACACATACATACACATTGTGTGAAAGTGATGCTCTTATTTGGGTTTTATAATCAGTTATGTTAGCTTAAGTTAACCAGCTACTTAGAGCTGGTGAGATGCCAATAAAAGATTCTGGATAAAACAGTTATAAAAAAGCGTTTGCTGACATGAAAGATTAACCTGTGTTCTCAGTGGGCCTTAGGATATTGTGAGCTTAGTAAACAGAATTGCTTGAAAATCATATTTCTGTAGACCTTTAAAGTTGTATATCATTCTTTATTTGTCATCGTGCATGTTTTAGGAACTATGGGTCTAAGCTAGCTTTCTGTATAAGAGGAATAGAGAAGAAGCTATTTGATAATAAAAGCTAGTAATAATAATAAGTAAAAGTATTTAAGTAAAAATAATAATGGGACAGGAGCTAGTATCATGTAGACCCCTCTAGCCCACTCACAAGACCTAACAGCTTATATAGGTGTGGACGTTCGCAAGCCGCCCCCTGGGATATGTCAGTGTATATATGGGGCACTTCTGTGTCAAAAAAAAAAAAAAAAGTATCTAGTTTGGGTAGGTTGCCTGTCTTAATATGTCAGTTAATGCAAAGCAGTGTTAGTTTGCGTGTGGCATTAGCTGTAGTTCTTAATTTAAAGTATTCCATGACACAGCAACGCGGTTCATTTCCATTATAGAGAAAACCAGCTTAGATGTGGAATTCCTTATACAGCCACAGGATGATAATACTATTTCAGTGGTAATTCAGAAGGAGATGCTGCTAAATCAGAAAACTGTGTAGAATAGTGGCTTAGTTTAAGAGCGATAAGAGCAACAGGCAGCACAGAACATGTTCAGTTTCAGCAGTCACTCCAACACCAGGCTCTTGGTTATTAAGTCTTTTTCAAAAGGTGTGTAATGTATTAGTTGGAACCAAGCCTCTTGTTTGATGTGTGGCACTTGTAGACTGAGATGGTATATTTGCATTTATGTAATTTTTACATATTACTGCACATATGTTTCTTTTACATTGTGGTAATATATATATATATATTTGAAGAACCTGCATGCATGTTTCTTTGTGTGTTTGTTCTACAGGCAAATTGAAGGAAAGGTGGTGGAAATCTCTCGGCTGCAGGAGATTTTTGCTGAGAAAGTTCTGCAGCAGGTGTGTATGTGTGTGTGTATGCGTGTGTGCGTGCGTGTGTGTGTTTGTGTGTGACCTATCCAACCTGTTCATTGATATACTCTAGTCAAGGATGTTGAGAGGTTAACTAACCTGTATGTACCCTGCTCTTGACCCTGAATATGACCTCTGTCATCATAATCCTGCCGTACCGCGGGTGTGATTTCCTATGCTCATTCTGCTGCTCTGACAGTAGGCCACACATTACCTTGCTGACTTGATAAGTTTTCTAATATTCCTGCAATGTGACCGTATACAAGCTTCTTCTCATCCTGTAACCTACTTAAGCTCAGCTCCCTTGAGCATCTTCATTATGTGAAATCATTTGATGGTAAGATGTACTCAAACGTCTCTACTATGGTTTTATTTGAAAAGGGACATTTCTGGGTGAGTTCTACCACCGAGGTTGACACTGGTGTTCATTTAATCCCCCTCCTTTTACTAGAGCTAATAAAGTAATTTAACAGCTGTTAAGATGGTCCAGGGGATTTCCCTATAAAGGGAATGTAAGTGGATCACCACTGTATCTATGTGAATGTATGTAACAAATCTGTTTTTTTCCACATTTGTTACTGTCCTGCAGGAGACGGAGATCGATAATATTCATCAGCTGGTTGTTGGTGCCACTGAAAATGTTAAAGAAGGAAATGAGGACATACGAGAGGTGAGAAAGATGACCCTGCATCATTACTTAGACACTTCACAAGCGTCCTATCCTCAACTCTATTAAGAAATGTTATAAATATTTTTGCACTCTAAAAAACTCAAAGCCAAACTTTTCACTAAAGGTTTTAGCTGGTTATTTGCCATACATTGCATGGAAGCACATTAGCTTATACCAGTGATCATGACCATATGAGTCCACACAAAGGGTTTTTTTAAATCTGTTTTAAGATCTGTCTTTAAAGAATAACTTAAGCTACATGTTAAAGTCTGTTTAATTTACTCCATTAAATAATAATAATAAAGCAAATTAATATACACAGTTTCCCTATACATGTTTCGCATTGATAGAAATGCATGTAATTTTTATTGTATTTATAATTCACTTGCATCCTCAGATTGGATTGTCACTTTCAGCCCATTACCACGTCATCTTACAGTGTTCTTTTTCTCTTTGCTCCTAGGCAATCAAGAACAACGCAGGCTTCCGTGTGTGGATTCTGTTCTTCCTGGTCATGTGTTCCTTCTCTCTGCTTTTCTTGGACTGGTATGATAGCTAAGAGTCCATCGTCATGCAACCAGTGCCACCAAATGGACTCTTCCATAGAACGACATCTATGGATGCGACATCTAAATTGCACTAAATCATACTGTACCGTGTTCACATTATATTAGGAAGGCATGATGGTCAACTTGGTCTCCCTTTAGCTTTTCAATTTCAGAAATCAGAATGGAGCAGTGAAGGTGACCGTTAGAATTCTATTCCAGGCTGTAGATGAATGATCTCCATAGACTAAATGCTCTATTTGATGAATTTGGAATTGAAATGGATGACTGAAACACTGTATCAGTGCTTTGTGGTTAACTGAGTGAATCTTTAACGGGAGTCTCAGTCAGGTGATTAAAGGAATAGAAGTTTTCCACCAAATCTCTGTATAGGAAACTCTCTATTTAAGTAACTTACCATTATGTTATATTATAGATGTTTCTGCAGTTTTATGTTCTTTTCAAAGTAAATATAAGCCTGTCATTCTTTCTCCCATCGTCTGTGATTGTCCTAGCAGAGAGATCACGTTACCATGCTGGTTGGTTTGCTTCATTTATTTATCGCTTAATAAACATTCTAAATCCTACAGTGTTTTCACTGTTCTCCTGAGATCAGGAGTATTCAGAGAGAGTTCTGGGAAGGCTGTTTAGATATTGGAACATTTATTATGAGTATTCATTCATAATTAGTGAGGTCAGCTATTGATGTTGGATGATTAGTTCTGGAGATCCCAAACACAACTGTGGCTCTGTATCTCTTGTGTACCTGCCCCAAAGCATCCTGTTCTATTGGTCAGTGCTTTTCTGACCAGTAGAATATAACTGAGATTATATAACCTTTGTGCACCCAGGTGAATGTATCGGTGCTGTGCTAGTACAAGAGCATCAGACACAGCAGTGCCACGTCCACTCACTGTCCCCTATCCACTTGCTTTACACACATTATTGGTCCATTTAGTGTTAAAGACGATAGCTCATCTGTTGCTGCACAGTGCTGGTCATCCTCCAATCCTTCATCAGTGGGCCACAGGACCCTGCTAACTGGATATCTTTTGATTTGGTGGACTATTCTCAGTTCGGCAGTGATACAAAGCGCTGCTGTGTCTGATCCACTCATACCAGTGCAACATGCAAACACACCACCACCACTTCATTGTTACTCCAGTCCTGAGAATGATCCACCATCCAAATAGCCTTCTGCTCTGTGATGGTCCTGTGGGGGTCCTGACCGTTGATGAACAGGGTAAAACGGGGGCTAACAGAGTATGCAGAGAATCAGATGGGTTACAATCTGGACATGTAGAACTATAAACATGCCAAGTAGAGCTGATAAAAATAAACATAAAGTATAGTTTAGATGTAACCTTGGTTTAATCAGGAACTTCATTCCCAAAGCCTTATTCAGTAAAGATACATTCCAGAAACTAGCATCAAACATGAATATTTCAATTTTAATTCAGTTTCTTATCAGTGCATTTCTCTTGTTCAGTGTGACACATTCTAGCTTCTTCTCCAAACTTGGACCAGCAGGTGGACAGTACAAACAACAGAATAAAGAATATTGAGAATACGCTTCCAGCTGCAGTTTAACCAGTGTTTCCTTCTGGAGTTCTGCTTCAAATGATACTTGCTGAGGTCAGACTTCATTTACATCTCCTACTCACTGGGAATGACAACGATGAGCATACCATGGTGGCCAGCATTACAAAAATATATCACAATGCTTGATGTGTATCACGTTATTTAGCTTCTCTGATGTTTACAATGCTGGACTAGACAAAGATGTACCAACAAGACAGTAGTGTCACAAAAAGTATGAATTAAATAAGTACATTTTTTAAAGTGAACATGAAATAAATTAAACATTTGAATAAATGTAAAATAAATGAATACAATAGGACCATGGTATAATGGACTAACATCCAGTCAGTTACTGTCTCTGTGCAGCTTATGCTGTTATTATTCACTTGTTGCTGTGAGGCTCTAGATAACTGCTGTTTTGTAAATTGTACTGTGATGTCAATTATCACAATGAAATATTGTTCCATTGCTCCACCCAAGCATGATTAGAAAATTGGAGAATTCAGAGTTCTGCTACAGAACTTAGACTAGTTTTAGATGTTATTAAATAAATCTCATAGGTTTGTCTGAATTAGGGATAGGGTGGTATGAGAGTTGAGTTTGAGCATGATAGGCCACGTTTAGAAGCTCAAGTCAATTAAAAATAACTCAGTTTAAAACACAGTCATTTTCAAAGAAGAGATATTGGATCTGTATCCCTTAAAGGCTTCAGGATTAATATAAAAAAACGCACTTGCAAGCCGTCTGTAATCATGGTATACTGACAATGTTTAAAAAGCACTAATACACATTAGATTTGTTTCACTACATGTATTACATTCATAGAATTTAATTAAACACAAAAATCTTTTATAGTTTAAATAAATAGAAAATGACTGGACTGGAGACGTAGGCCGTTTACTTCTACTGTGACTTTTTGAAAAGATGCCAATCATACACAGTTACCATTTTTTAATTTAACATATGATTACTATTGGCTTACTCGCCATGTTATGTCATTAAGCTCAATTTCACAAGAGTAAATGATTCTGTTAAAAGTTAATCCAAGATTCCTGCAGAATTTGTTTTTCATGTATAAAACTGCCCTAATAATCCAGTCATAATCTGCTGTAATCTGATTGTTCCAGTGGTCATGAAAATATCATGCTCTCCTTTCTAGAAATCACTTTAAGAAATTGAATAAAGAGTTGGATTTTAGCCCAGTAATCGGATTTGTCAGTACATTAATACCTTTACTCCGATTTCTTTCATTTTTCCTCAGTCTGCGGAAACAAAACACTTCTGGAGCCACGCTAAACACCAACTACATGGTGGACAAAACAAAATATTTGTCATCTGCATGATGCATGTTCATATTTTCCGCCAAAGTTACTCAATGTTTAAAAAAACCTGCAGCAAAGTTTGAGTTTTCTATTACATTCACATCATGTCTTATTCTTTGAGTTTGCAAAAATGCAATTACTGCCTGACATTTGAAGCTCCGGTAGTTTCTCATTATCTGATTCCTCAAGTGCACATAAACACAGTGAACAAATTACTGACCAAATCTAAAAACTTTTCTGCAGTTATTGGACTACACTGTGTTGAAAGTTGACACTGCACAAAGTTGATGCTGTACAAATGTTTATCGAGTGTTTGTTCCGTGTTCCTCAAAGCTCAGAATGTTATAAAGGGATCATAAAGATTTAAAGATTTATAACCAAATGGCATTGCTTGGTTCCACGTCAGCTAGCTTAAGTGGTGTCCTCTTCTCTAGCCTAGCTAAATACACCCCTTTAAGACATGGTCCTCCACAGAGCACACTGCAACGGTCACCTGTTTTTGCAAGTCGTAATAAGTTGCAAACATCTGCACAGGCAATATTCGGGTTAATGTGTCAACTTTTTAACAGCATCAACTGTCACACCAGTAAAAACATCCCATCCCTGGTCTGAGCCTGCACCTGAATCTTGAAATTCCTTACTGTGTGTGTGTGTGTGTGTGTGTGTGTGTGTTTGAGAGAGAGAGAGAGAGAGAGAGAGAGAGAGAGAGAGAGAGGGAAAAAAGAGTAGTGTGTAGGCTGGAACAGTATGAGGTATGCGGGTGATGGTGTTGCCATAGAGACGGTCTAAATCCAACCTTCTGATATTAGCAATTCATGTTTGCCAGCAAGACACATTCAGATAGAGAAGCTGCACTTACACCAGGCAGGGCTTTGATTATCAGAGAGAGAGAGAGTGTGTGTGTGTGTGTGTGTGTATGTGTGTGTGTGTGTGTGTGTGTATCAGTGAGAAAATACAGTACCCGCAAAAGTTTGTACACAGGATTTCCCTTTTTGGAGCCCAAAAGGTTCATACAAAAAAAAAGGGGGGACGGTTTGGGTCTTCAAACTTTGAGCTCGTCAAACTTGTCACCTGTAAATCTGCAGGGCTGAAAGTAAGGAAGAAAGGTGACAGTAAGCTCTTTGACTGATTAACCATGTTTGTAAATAAGATTTGTGAGTATGAAGAGCCTTTTAAAGGAATAAGGAACATGATGGAAAAGTTCTCAAACCAATTTAAATGTTTTTCGGAGAACATTCACATGATTAATTGTCTTCACACTTCTCATTTACAAATATGTTTCTTCGAAGATCCATGCAGTGAAACCAAAAATCCCACAAAGAACCCTTTCTTGTTATTTTTGGAGTAAAGGATTAGGTGTACAGAGTAAGCCAGATATTCCATATTCCACCTGAGTGAACGGCTACAAAATGCAGAATAAAACTGAATAAAGCATTAAATGTAACATTTGATGCTTTATTAAATTATTCGTGTTAAACTGGAGCAACAGGCTTCAGGAAAACCATGCGTTATCCTTGTTTTATGACTGCCTTGCGCTGGACTGGCAGCCTGTCCAGGATGTTTGCTGCATTTTGGCCAATGAGCCCTGGAATAGGCTCCAGCACCCTCCATAACCCAAAAGGATAAGCAGCTTAGAAGAGGAATGAATGTATGAATGGATGAGCTGCGATTATTAACAGTCAGACATAGTTACTGTATCAGTCCTGATGGAGGGTTTATGTTATTTTACTAAATATCTCAAATTGCGATTGAATTAATTTTTTTCATAGCAAAAGAGCACAATTTAGGTCATTTAAATGTTTTAAGAGGTTTTGGTTGAAATTTATTCTTAAACTTTACCATCAGACGGACCTGGGAACGAATCAGTGACCAGTAAAATTGATTATCAGTGCAAATGTAATTGTATAATCATTTTGCTGGGTTACCTTTACAGTCAACCTGGCATTTCCCCAGTATTCAGTGGGTCCCCTTATTACCTTAATTACAGGTTCACAAAGAAGACATATTTTCCCACATCTCCAAAGTTCAAACTTGTTGAATTTTCTGCTTCTCACTACACATATAATTCCAAACACATTCAGTGATGTTGAGGTCTGGACTCAGTGGAAGTGGTCAGTCCATTACTCTGAGAACACCAGCAGCTTCTTTGTAGTCTTTTTCCACTTTTCAAATTCTACTTAAAAGCTGCACATCCTTTCAGACCAGTAATACTGTCTTCTCACAGTGGAAGGAGGAACACCTGTAAAACACCTGTGGATTCTTCCAGGTCTGAAACAAGTGGAGCATGATTTCTCCTCTCTCTCAAAGATGAAAGCTTTAACTACTGTTTATCTGATGGTGAGAGTTTTGGTGGTCTGCTTGGTTGTCCCAATTACTTTATTAATTATTCCATATTTTTTGCCTGTTTTTTTCCATGAATTGTGGCCACTGATCCTATACATTACTGTATGCTGAGGCCTTGATAGCAGCCAAAAATCAACTTGTTAAAGTGTTACATGAATTACATTTGTAAGCTGAAATGTTTTGCTTTGGAAATAAATGCATTCAGTTATAATCTAAATATTTGTGTTTGTTTCAGAAACATATGTCAAGATCTGAATATCTTTAAGATTACAAACAACACACAATTAAAATAGGTGTGTCCAAACTATTGACTGGTACTGTAAGTATACGTTTAGGCATGAAAGTGTGTGTGTGTGTGTGTGTGTGTGTGTGTGTTTTAGGCCAGGCTCTGTTCAGTCTTGGTCTGTAGCTGAGAGATTTTTTCCTCTGCGGTGATGCTGAGCCAAGGTGAAACAGCCCGTGTAATGGTCTGCTTGGCCACGTTGTAGTGGTTTATGATAGTGAACAGACGTCCGCGGCTGGCTGGACCCTGAGGGGGGTAGTAACTATACACCCCCGCTGGGACACACCGGCTCTGCTGCAAAGAGAGAGAGAAAGAGTGTTTGTGATAGTGATAGTTTGGCCCGAAATCAAAAACACCATACACTCAAACCACCAAAAGAGGCTGGCGTGTTTAGTTTTGCACTGGAGCTACGAGGATAATACAGCTAATGTTTAACGAAGCCTACAGCAGTGGGCGTCAGCTTGCGAACCCAGCAAAGTATTTCAGCGGAAGGAACTGAGCAGCAGAAGCAAAGCCAATTAACACATGCACAAAATGGTTCTGTTTCAGCAATGAACCCGCACGGCTTTTATAGCAGCTCTGTGTTACTGTTTATCCAAACGCACATATTTACATACTTTCTGATTATGTGAATGACTTACTTTAGCTCATCGGAAAAGACACTCTGGGGCTGGATATCACATTATGTGTGAACAATTTCACATATTTTTGTACAATTTTATTTACCATTTCTGATGAAGAGACAACACAGCTTGTTCAAAAACATAAAGCCAACAACAAATCCTTAATCCTGCTCAAAGCTGATGCGTCTCAGCTCTTCTATCATGACACAAGACTAACGTCCCTTTCAGTTAGCCTCCACACAAAATCCAGTTTTGAATGTAAATAATACAAACCCCAAATTCAACAAAGCATCCGCCTTCTGGCATCAAATGCTTAATTAAAACAGCCTTTATAATTGTTTAATTTTCTTTAACTTTATATTTAATGTAATGTACTACATCATGAAAAGACAGGAATTGTGGACAATTGTTAAAAAGATAATTCTTTTTTTTTTTACTTCCGAAAAATGTTCTGCTTGGTTGTTGATCTATATATTTAACAAACAACATGTAATGGCCTTGTGATTTTAACATTTAACATTTGATTAAAATTACATTCAAAATAAAACAAAAAAGTATACCAATACATATGTATTTTATGGATCATATTTCATTTCTGTAGCTTCCTGGATTAATCTTTAACAGTCAAGCATTTAAATTATCTTCAATCATATATGTTAATTTGTTTTGTAAGCAAGAAATGTGATGTCTGCAGCTACTGTTTTAGCTATGCTAGGTGCTTTTATCCCCCAATACAGATATAGATATTGAACGTTATACAGCAGTTGTCTCTAACCCTGTTCATGGAGACCGAACACAGCCTAGTTCCAACCACAGTTTGAGACACTTTCCCCACCTAATCCCCCTCTTCCCAATTCTCTGATTGGCTGGATTAGCTGCATTCAGATTAAATAAGCAGAGGGGGCATTTTACTGGTTGGAACTAAACTGTGCAGGAAAGTAGATCTCCAGAAGAAGGGCTGATGACCACTGTGGCACAGTATGATAAACCACAGAACACGTGCATTTCACATAACCTAAAGCTACATTATGTTCAATGTCCAAAGGTGGCAAGTACAATTACATAGTTTTTAGGTATTTGTACTTTACCTGAGTGTTTTTGTCACCTGATACTTTTTACCTTTACTCGCTACATCCTCAAAACAGACTCGTTACTTTAGATTTAATGATCTATTTATTGTACTCTCTCTATTGATGTATTTTTCTATCCAGGCGCAATGAGGCGCAAATCGGAATCCTACTGGCTGTGGCGGGGGGCCGGAGTGAACCAGTGATTGGCTAGTTTCACGGCTTTCAGGCACCCGGGACACGAACTCAGCGGTTATACTGGCGGTGCGTCTAAAAGAAACCTGCACCAGTGGCCGGAGTAGGGGATCAGGAGAGCGGGAGGAGAAGTCCCGGTGAGCCGGTAGTGTTTTAATCCGCTTCATGTGAGCTAATGTGTAAACTCACATACATAAACACCAGAACTCTCTACAAACGTCACCCCGAGTTTATATCCGCAGTGTAGGGGTGTAACCATCGACCTCCGTCCCTACTGATACAGCCCCGGTACGCTAACTCTAACCGGGACTTGTACAGTGGATTCAGTGATTATTAAGGTAGCTTTCATTCCCATTCCACCTTAAATGGTGTAGCAGTCACGTTCAGACGAGAGGACCAGCGCTGGGTGTCCGCATGACTTTTTAAGGTGGATACAAGAAGCTAAATTCTGGCTCAGGAGGTCAGCGAGTCAAACTCAGTCCGACTCTGTGAATCGGAACACGGTATGATCCGGTTTACAGCGCGGCTTTACTACAAAGGCTGGTTGGGTTATGTGAAGATAGCAGCGGGTTCTGGATGGAAGTGACGGACATGCTCCTGTGCCCGCTGTGGCAGTGTTGACCCTGATCAGATCTGGGTTTTAGGGTTGCTGTGTTCTTCCTCGTGTTCACACATCACCTGTTTGATTGAACCTCCATGTGCTCTGTATCGGGTCTGTCCGCCGTGGCAGTGAGCTGTGTGTGTTTATTAGTTTGTGCATCTTTAACCCTGTGTGTCTAACGTTAACTCATCTGTGGTCTTCTCTGGACAGAGGGGTCTGTGGTGATTGACCGTACGATATCTATGTGAATCCAGTATGTATATGTGAATCCAGCTTTCTGATTGGTTGCTGTCGTTTGGTATCAGGGTGTTGGTACATGCAGGGTGACTGTGCTGCTGTGAGGAATGCAGGCTGATGTAAGGATCCCCATTGCTGGACACTAGCTGTGTCTGTCTGTGTGTGTGAGGTTTGGGGTGGGCTGGTCTGCCTTATGCCCTATGTAGCTCCAGGTCTGAAAACAGGTCACGTGACATAAAGGAATCATCTGATCTGGTGTTCAATTTTGACTGCTAAAATGATTTTCTTTCTTATTAAGAGATTCCAGTCATTTCCTTTTCATCACCATATGCTCAGTTTCATAGATGTGCAGCTATAACCCTCAATAAAAATGTATAATATTAAAAAAATTAATTAGAAATCATTTTTGAAGAAATACTTTTACATGTTAATTACATTTATGAGTGTGTACTTTTATACTTGAGTAAATAATTTAAGTCAGTACTTAAATAGTTTTCTTTGCCATACTACTTGTACTTTTACTTGAGTAAGGGACTGCTTTTGCCACTCATGTCACCTGTGAGCTCCTATCCTTGATAGCAGCTGAAAAACGTGTTGGCAGCGTTTGCTGTTGGTTGTTTTTCTTCACTGTGTAGGTGTAATAGAAGAAACTCAGGGCCATCTGTTCTGAGCCTTTTATGCCCTTTGAAGCGCGGTAAGAGCTTAAAACATAACAGTTAATTCATCATGTACGTGGTAAAATGTGACGTGCCTCTCTCCTGCCTACGTATGCAGTTGCTCAAAGAAGTGCAGCTCATTACATATTCTGTTTGGTTAACTACAGCTGAGATGGAAGGATTGATCAGCTATGTACCGTTATGTCAGTCGGGCCTTGTGGAGAAACTGTGTACTGGATTTCACTGTATGTGCTGATAGAATAATACAGTAAGTGTCAGAAGACAACAGAACTAGCAATGCGACTGATGCGGCACTCACTTGACTGCATTAGATGACAGATCAGATATCCCATTGTCTTCAGTGGGGCTGCAACAGAAAGTTTGGCCACTACAAACATCTAAATTTCACAGACTGGCGAGCAAAACAATCTATCTGGAGTGTTCCCAAATTTTACCATCAACTGCAGTGGTGTAATAAACTGGATGATGATTTTGGCTGCACACCAAATATCTCAGGTAAAGCAGGATGGGGTTAGTAAACAGATCAAACTTATTGTTCCTGACTTTGTGGGTAAATGGACTACAATATAGAAATATGTACACATGTACTCGTGACTGGCGAGCGTCTTTTTCTGCATTTATATAAACACTGTTTCCTTTTATGTGTTTTGGCTGGTTTATGTTTATGAACAGAGACCTACAGATGCAGTACAGTAAAGGTAAGCTCATCTCTGATCCTGTTTAAAGCAAGTTCTTATTAAACTTTAACTTGTAACTAAGTTGCGAATAAATCTTAAACTGAAATGTTACTGTTTGCAAAAAGTTATTTTATGGTTCTAGCTAATGGAACCTGTTCTCCTTCAGTGTTCTGTGCTGATTTGAATAGTCATCAGTGTCAGACTAATTAATGATCTTCTATTAAAGACTGGTGGACTGAGAGACACTCGAGTCTCTTCACCTACACTGAGCTGATTAAGAGTCTTGTTCCAGAAATGATAATAGGACATTAGAGCCATAATAAATCATGCTCCTGTTACTCTCCATACTTAAGTACATTTGAAGGTACATACTTTAGTACTGTTACTCCAGTGGAGGTCTAAAGGGAGGACTTTTACTGGAGGAGTATTGTACCTTGAAGATCTCTACTTTAACTCAACTACATGGTTTGTGTACTTCGTCCAACACTGTTCCTGTTACTACCACTGTAAAGAAATCTCAGTGGGTAGGTTTCCCTGCTGCGAAGCATTTCACATCAGAACACCATTAAAGACTTTATTTACATCTCAGTGACTAAATTTGTGGATAATTCTGCAAATCAGCAAATTACCCTGCATGCAGAGAATTGCACAATTCCCAAGGCGGCACTTTAATCAGTTTTTCCTTCAGTATTTCAGCTTTTTAGAAGAGAAAAGGAGGAATAGTTCAGTTCAACTAAAAAGCCGAAACTCTTCTGACTGTTGCAAAGTTCTTACCATATAGGTGAATCCGTCGGGGCAGGGCTGCTCGTACTGATACACCTTAAACACGACCAGGAACACCACACACACCAGGAACGCCAGAGCACACACCACCAGCAGAGCCATCTGTACACACACAGCAGCGTTCACATTGCAAACAATACATACATGAAAATACATACCGAAATACATACTTACATGCTGGATCCTAATAGTCTGCATACACACAGTGGACCCGATTTCACAGAGAACAGCATAATGTTCTATGACTTGTTTGGCCATAGAACGCAGAACTGACAAATGGCCAATTTTAATGGAAAGGTCCACTTGACACAGGGTAATCAATCTAACAAAAGTCCAGCTAAAACTGGAAATATGCAAGTGAGGCTGAACAGAAAGACTTACAACACCAGATAAAGATCTGCTCCGCTCCTTCTCTGCTTTGCAAACTTGTCACAGGAGGATTCCTCAAGGAGACACAGGCTTTTTGCTAGCCCTGTTATTGATTCCTGATGATATCATAGCCATCTGTGCCTGTGCTCTCTCTGGGTGGGTAGGACGACCCTCCCTCTCCCCATTACAAAAAGAGATGCTAGTCAGTGCTGTTAGCTGACATAACAGACTTAGCAGCTATCACACCAATCTTGAAGTTGGGTTAGGAGCAGTTTGAAAAGATGTGCAAGTGCTTTATATAGAGTTGTGTGATCACACATTTGCAGAATACACTCCTTCACCTGTTCACAGCGCTACTGCTGTTACTTACACTCCATTGTATTTGATTTTGAAGTCACTCCTTATTAAGCACAAAAATCAGGTTACATAATTCCCCTTTATTCCAAGTGTCTTAAGTTTATTGGTTAGTTTTGCACTAAAGCTAATGCAGCAGCTAATGTAGAAATTAATGTCTCTAACTACTATTAAAAGCTTATACCTCAATAGTGAGTGTTCACTAAATCAACACATACTTACCTCAAACTAGGGATGTGCCATTAATCTTCCATTAAAGTCTTACTCTCATTGATGCGTGAAAAAACAGATATGAGCTCATGCTATGATTCTAATGGTGTAAAAAAAACATCAAATCAAAAACAGAGAGCATTTTCTGCTCCCTATTTTGCTGCAGTAACCAAAAAACGTACTCTCTTGCGCTGACGCTTTTGTGCGTTGCAATGCAATTCATAGCTCAACACAAGTGCTAGCTCTATCACTGATTCCTGCTAATACCATAGCCATCTGTGCCTGTGGTCTTGTTCTCTCTGGGTGGGTAGGATGGCCGTCCCTCTCCCCAATCACAAAAAGAGAAGTTAGTCAATGCTGTTAGCTGACGTAACAGAATTACCAGCTATCGTACTTCTCCAATCTTGAAGTTGAGTTAGGGGCAGTTTGAAAAGATGTGGATGTGCTTTATATAGCGCTGTGTGGTCACAGAGGCCTAGCTAGCAGATGGAATGACTGAACTGCATAGAAATAAATACTTGACTAGAAATAGTCGTAACAAACAACTTGAAGCATTTGGTTTGTACTTTTGTCTGTTTTTATAGATAACAGTACATCCTGCAGTTGCACTTTACACATGTAATTTGCCAAAGTTACTTGCTAACTACATTAGCACTGTAGCTCCAGAACAAAACTAAACAAGCACCTAAACTTCAGACACCATAGTTCCCTGATTCCCTCTACATTTCAGGTAAGAAGGGAAATATCTAGACTCGTTTTTACCCTGAACGGAGGGCTTGTCAAGCTCTTTGTGCAGGGCTGAACAAAAAACTGGCAGCTTTTCTTCTCCTGTACTGAAGTCACTGAGATGTGATCCGAGCTGATGAATCAGCAGAGGATATTTTTGAATGAGATAGGAGGGGTGCCTGTCAGTGACGAGCGAGGACAGGCTTCCTTTTGTTCTGCTAAGCTTGAATTGGCTTTGCTGTAAAAGTCTCTATCAGAAGTTTGTTTGCATCAGTAACAGTACAGTAGCTACAGGCCTGCTGTCTTGTGTGCACAAGTGTGTGTGTGCGCATGTCCATGTTTTTAGCATCCGGGCAGATCTCCAAGCTCAGTGTGAAACATCCCAGCAGATAAAGAGCTCACAGTAAGGCTGGCAACAACACAAACACACCAACACACTCCCCATCCACACATACACATACTTTATACAATTTGATGCAATTAATGAGAAAATGATTGAATGCAAAAATTCATATTTCACTCTATTATTTTTGGTGGAATTCACAAAGAAAACGTTTTGGTTCCCTACAGAACCATGTCTCAAAACAAGATCTGTGAGCAGGCAGAGCCTTTTAAACATGTTATAAGAACCATCATATAAACTTTTTCTATACTAAATTAAATTTACATTATATGGAGGCTTTTAAGGTGAACCATCCATTGAAGGTTTCTCTATGGTAAGCACAAGTGGTTCCTCTATGGCACCTTTGGGTTTTAATACAGTGAAGATGGCAGTGATCCGAGGCTAGTCGGGCTGAACATGACAAAACAGTTTGTATAACATGGTGGATAATACTGCTGCCTTCCTCACGTAGGTATGCACACCATGCTTTACTAGTATGGGTCTATGGACACACCTCTGCAAGTCACACTGGATAAAAGCATCTGCCAAATGCACACGTATAGAAATGTAGTCTGAAATAGCACACGTTCATAGTATTTTGACTGGTATGATGCAGTTCACATGATGTACAAACAGTGCAAGCCATCTTTAGTAATCTGGTACCTCCTGCTGTCTTGGCTGCTTTGTTTTTAGGTGGCGGATAAAAAGGAACTATTAGTCTTTTAGGGTCAGCCTCAACACAGCCACCTGACTGATGAGGTATGGCTATGGAGCCACCTGGTGTAGTCAGCTACGTCAGAGGGCACTGTGGCCTTTTTTCAGCACAAGCTGGGGTTGATATGACCAACAGTTAGTAACAGAGGAATATGGGATCCACATATAAGACAAATAACTTGAGAAATTTGACAAAGCTGATGTTTCTGTTTCTATTCCACCTTAAAGTTGAATGTCTTGGTGGAGATAACCAACTATGTGAGGTCAGCACCAAGATGAATAGTTTGTTGAGTACTCATCATCAGAAGAACAGCTGCACCCAGAAGGAGGTGTGGGATTGCAGGTCTGTTGGGAAGGAAGATAAAGGATCAATAAATGATGATAAATTTAGACTGATAGGATTAATATTTATTGAGCTACACATACAGAAGTAGTGTCTCTCAGTGTTCGCTAACCCAACATTCCAGATGTCTCGGCATGGAGTTGTAGAGGTTCCTAATGGTGTCCTGTGATAATCCATCCCATGCAACTTGAATATCCTCACACAGTTCCTGCAGATGGTGCCGTAGGGGTGGAGGTGGAGTGACACCAGGCCTTCTGGACGTGTGACGCGTGACAACAAACTGTTCATCTTGGTGCTGACCACGGTGCCTCCACACACGGATTCGTTGGTCGTCTCCACCAAGACAAAAGCGGGACTCGTCACTGAAGATGACCTGCTGCCATTCTGAGTCACTCCATGACAGTCTGGTACGACACCATTGCAGTCTTTGGTGACGGTGACGTGGTGTTAAGGACAGTCGTGGTAACGGTCTGCGTGCATGTAGTCCTGCGTGGTGCAGCCGTCTGCCAATGGTGTTGCACTAACAGGATGACTCATGGAGGCATCACTGTTTGGTGAATGTCTGCAATCATGACTGTTGGGTCAGACAGGTACAGAGATAAGGTCCATCCTTGCTTACGTCACATGTGCAGCCGAGCACAAAACCTGAACCATTCGCATGTCTCACAATGTCAAACTTACCCACCAAGCTTCACAGGTTGATTCCTTCTGGGTGCAGCTATCTGTGCAACTATTCTTTTGATGATGAGAGTATATGGCCACACTACCTTCTCACACTGAGTGATGTAATGTTGTTAGCTGTGCTGGTCGTCCTGTGAGGTCGTAGAGTGAATGAGCAGTTTTAATATGACGGCCTACCTTTTAGATGGTCAAGGTATGTGCTTAATTAAAACAAGCGTATTTTAAAGCTTTATAGTTTCTAAAGAAGAAATATCAGAATGGCATCGGTTGACATGACATTTCGGAAAGGAGAAAGTGGAACTGTGACATTTCCAGTGCATATATAATTATGCATAAATTTAATTAAAAGGACTAACAATTCCAAAACTGATGCATTCATATTTTGTTGCTGTGCAAAAAAAAAATAAATGCTACCTCCAAAACGCTAATTTTACAGCAGAGGGCAATTTTTTTACTTGTAATGTGGTTATATTCCAAGCAATGTGAAGCATTTCTGTTCATCATGAAATTTTCACCCCATGTTAAAGGCATTTTCTGAGCTCAAATCATTTAGAACACTAAAAATGGTCTTTTTCTGGACAGCGATGATTTTATGCCTGTTATGGTGATATACTGCCTGTGTGGCCAAACACGCTGCTAATCTGCTAATTAAGGAAAAAATCTGGACCGTCAAATATCTCACACTTGCTCTTTCTGTTCTCTCTCTCTCTCTCTCTCTCTCTCTCTCGCTTCCTCTCTCTCTCTTTCTCTCTTATTGCTTCTCAGAGAAGCGTTACCTAGTAACCAAAAACAGTTGGGGAGGGGTCTCAAGGGAGGGAGAGCGGATGCTGAAAACACACATACACACACAGCCACAGTCTTTCTAATCTCACGGTCCTGTTTGTTTGTCTTTCTCTCTCAACAAAACAGCCCTGATTCCGACACAGCAGCGCCGCACTATATATTACTAGCACTGTGATAATATCGGTACATATTGGGACTGTGATATGAATACCTTGATTCATCAGTACACTTCTCTCGTACTGTGCTTGCTCGCTGTTCACAGTACAGGAAAAAAACAACCACGTAATAAGTCACAGAGCTCACTTGCATATTGAATACTGAAAAGGCCAATGTTGCAATAACAATTAACAAATGATAGATTGTGCCGCCCTATAACAGCACATGCTCCTCCTTTCTTACTTTGATTCGTTCAGACACTCCCTCCACGACTGTGATTTTTGGACGAAATTTCTCCTTGTTCCTCTCCTCGCTGTAGTCCGCCTTCGTCTTTACCAGCACCTGACAAACACAGGGACATCAGCGTTCATGTTTCACTCTCTATATGTATGTGCCACTCAAACATGTTATAGTCCCAGTTAACATCCAGCAGGACTGCATGACTGTCTGGGCAGGGTGTGATATTCTAATGAGCATGTTCATTTGGACAACAGGCAGGCGGATCAGCTAGCTTGATAGCTCAGATGTGCTTGCTGTGTTGCACTATAAAAAGTGGTTCGCCAGGTCAACCTGGTTTTTTTGAACCTAAATAAATGTTTGGAATGAACAACTAAAAATAAACAAGAGTAGTTACGTTTCTTTTTAGTACATTAAGTTTTTTATTGGCTGACAGTTTTGGTTAGGGTTCGCTTGGTTGTTAACTTTCTCACTGTAAATTTTCTCTGATTCAGGCATGGGGTGGGACACGGCTGTATGGGTGGGGACCTACATCAGCCTTCTGACTGGCAAGAAAATGGTTTGCTTAAGCTTTCCCGGGTTTCCCTGCTACCTGCCCCTGACCAGCTGCTTACCTGCCCAGCCTATCACTGATGAAGGACTAACCAGGCTTTCCCGCTGCAGACTGTCCGCTATTGCTACCTGCATCGGACTATTATTACACAATTAGTTCTTCATTAACTTCATCGTCACCATGGCGACTAGATCAGCATAATTAGATACTCAGTTGATGTTACTTTGAACAAATTCAAAGTGTAGTTTGGACCAGAGGAGGATGGGTCCCCCTGTGTGAGTCTGGTTCCTCCCGAGGTTTCTTCCTCCAACTTGAGGGAGTGTTTCCTGGCCACCGTCGCCTTCAGCTTGCTCACCGGGGGCTTCTTTCTTTTCTCTCCTTAATGAATTATTATTAATGAATTTCTGTAAAGCTGCTTTGAGACATCAGTTGTAAAAAGCGCTATATAAATAAATTTGATTTGATTCCCCAAGATTAGGGCTGCCCAGTTTACAACAAAAGAGGAAAATTTAAGCAAAATTCAACGGTCATTTATCAGACATGGAAGAAAGTTATGGACAGGACATACTTTGTACATGTAGGTTCCCTGTGGCTTTATAGTTGCTTTACATGGAGCACGGCAGTAACCACAGACTAATTTTTCGGAGATCATGGGTGACCTCAACTTTCTGCACATTCAATTTATAGGAGGTGAACTTAAACAAGCTTGTATGAGGTGTGGGAACAGAGCCAGCATCCAGTATATTCTTCCTCTGTTTGTGCTAGATAAATCCCGTGCAGAAACTCTCATCACACATCTGACAAAGGTAAGATGAAAAATATGATTAAATAGATACAAGCAGTGATGGGTGTCAGTAGGTCCCTGCATGACTAAATCATGTGTTCTGACTCTGTCCATGAATTTCAATTTCAAATATTTGTATGACCCCTATCAACAATATACAAAACTATGTTTTCATAAATGTTTAATATCTTCATAACAAAAAATCATTGGTTTTCGTTAGCTTACAATAAGCCCTTCCAGTCAACATCAGAGCAGGTCTCCTCCAAACGAAGCCACCATGTTGGGCTACCAAGTTGCTACAGTAGCCCAAAATGGTCAAACCCCACACTGCCTGCCTTTTGTGTTTTTACGTTGACGCGACAGCTTGAATTTGGTGATGCTATAGCACAGGTTAGAAGATACAGATCCTCGCCAAAATGTCCTACCACAGTGCATATTTACCCGTAGCTCCATTTTATAAAACTCAAGACAGGATATTTTGATTGCTTAAATCTCCTTATCGGAAATACATAGCAATAAAACGATGAGGCTGGAGTCAGCTTCTTACTCTCCAGCTTCTCATTCTAACTTTCCCATTCCACGTTATATGGTGCCGCAGTTATATTCCAGCCCTGGCATTCTACTACATAGTTGCCATCTTCTTCTTCTTCTTTGATTATTTTCTGTTCGAAGTAAAACGGTGCAGCAATTACATTTTGGCACTGTCATTTAGCTTCTTATTCGCCAGCTCCTTCTTGATATTTTCCTGTTCCGCTTAATTTTTTGTTACCATTTCCATCTTAAATGGTGTAGAAATTATTGTTATAATGCCTCAGGGGCCAGAATGTAACTGCAGGACTATTTAAGGTGGGACAGGAAAATTTGAGAAGCTAGCGAATGCCCTTCTCAGAAATATGTTGCCAGCACTAAAAGAACAATAGGATGATTTAATAGTGTCAGTGATATTAAGCTGAATTAATTACATTACTGAATTAATACTAAAAACACAATAGAAGATTTGAAACACTGAGTTACTGTGCTGTACTAATGATATGAGCAAATGAAGCATTATACTTATCATATTTATCCCAACAAAAAGCAAAGACATGAACACGCAAAGACATATAGAAGCGACACAAGTTCAGGACAGGCGACAGCAGAGAACCTGATGTTTCCTGGAGAGCGAGGGGTGCGGGGTATCCAGAAGGATGTCCCTAAAGAGAGATCCTGCCTTATCTAATTAACGCTTTTAGACGTTTAACGCCTTTCACGCTTGTTCACTGATGACTCGTTCATGCGCTAGAGCGTGAATGGCATTGCGCAGTCATGTTATTGGTATGATGGCTTGGAGAGGAAGGCTTCCCACTGACTGTGGGGCTTAAAAGGAAAAGAAAACTGGGAAAATTAAGGATTATATATGATTACGTGGTGGTGTTGATAATTAGTATGAATGCTGTGCTGTGGACATGGTTGGCATGCTGCTCAGTGTCGTCTCACCGTCTCCGGCGGAGGGGGCTGCAGCTGCGCTGCGTCCAGAGGCGTCATGAGCGGGATGGTGTCAAACCCCTCCTCTGCTCCAGCGCTCTTCTTCTCACTCACATTAATCCCCAGCTTCACCATTTTATGGCCCACTGTGCTCCTCTCCCTGCACACACACACACATATATACACGCGCGTTCCTGTAACCTGCCGATATTTCCGAACAGTAAAAACACAGCTGTGCTATTATTTGCCCTCTAGTGGTCACGTTGAGAAATGCACACTGGTCAGTTTACCAATTTATTGTTGAACTGAATTAGAAAAAACCCCTCAAAAGCCAGCTTATTAGCCGAAGAGTACTACTCCCTAATTGTTTTCGATGAGGCATTATCAAACAGTGGTGCACAGTAATGCAGTATATGATGCACCATCATGCACAATTATACACTCACGCATAGTCATGCACTGTGATGGAAAAATCATGCATAGTGAAACACGATGTTGCACAGTGACGCACAATATGCACCCAGATGGATTTGCCCATGAAACGTGGTTCATAAATGCATCCTTCTCCAGGTGCGCTGTTTGTTAGCAAGAGCCTTTATCGCTCGCCCCCTCGCGCTCCTACCTTTCCAAGAAAGCACTTCCAACGCTTCGTTCTCCGTCAACCCGCCCGGAGCTCGTGCTCTGCTGCGGAGGATTTCGCGCGTCCTTTGTGCGTTCGGAGCACTGATGGATGGTGTATGTATGTGTGTGTGGATGTGGATGTGGGTGAGTGTATGTGAGTGATGTAATGGTCTGGCGAATGAATTTGCCTCGACACAGCCAGGGGAGGAGCGGAGATCTGCGCTTTAAAGGAGTCTTCCACCAAAATCTCTAAATGCTTAAAGTGTAAACAGAGGGGTGCGGTGTGGGTTGACGTCAAACGGTTAATTGTAGAGAAACTCGCAGAATCTTCTTTCTTCACTCGGAATGGACTTTGTTTACATCTCCATCATTTCATTATGTAGAATAATGAAATGACCATTTAACAAAGGAGGCACACAGTGAGTGGTACACTCCCAGAATCATTTCTAATAAATATTTTATTACTGGCATATTAGAAGTGTAGAAAGTTATGCTGCTGCTGATTCACACAGCACAAAACCAAGGTGTGAAATACATGTGGTCCCTGTGGGGTCTGACACCTTCTAACTGGACCCCCTACATGTCTCACCATCAAAATTTAGTGGGGTCCTTCATAGTGACCCTAATTATGCCCAGGATACTTTAAAAAATGGCATAGCATATTTGTAAATCTGAAATCTTTGCCAATTTCACAAAAGACTTCTAGAAAGAGTGAATTGTTACTTGAGACGAGATCAGGATGTATGGAACAGTGCACCATCAAGCTAGAAACTAGTATATCCAGAATAAGACAATTTTGCCAGCATTAGCATAGCATCAGCGCCTCTGTGGCAAGTACTAGCAGCCAGCCAATGCTGGAGTAGCCAGTCAACATGGGGTACTGTCCCACTGATCTAAACGGCATTAAACTATAACAAAAATTCGCCATAGCACTAATGATACCTCAGTCATCCACAGAGAGTCCTAGTCCGACAGGGAAATATCGTCCAAACTGTCTTATCAACATCTTACTAAGACAGAACTTCCCATCTTTATTCAGATTTATTATTTATTATGATTTACAAGAGAATGCTTTAAAAGAACAACAGTGCAAAAATAGTCCCATACTCAAACTGACAAATGGTTGACTTACTTTGAGATCTACTTTTTATAAAGCGCTCTGAAAAAAATATGTTTTAACCGCTCAGATATTGAGCATATATTGTCCCCTGGCTTGATAAAGTTGGCACCCTGCTCACTGTTTGCAACTGTTTTATTAAAAACACAGATAAACCGCAGAAACACAGTAATTCTCTTTTCCATGAAGATGCAATGGAAAAGTACAACTCATATTTCTCATTGGCTTCTGGTATCATCTATTTGCATATTGCTGTATTCAACCTCTTCCAGTTGCTTTCCCCTCTGATCTACCTGCCACTGTGTATAACTTAGGTTAAGTGTTCAGTATCATTCTTACAGAGCTCATATAGAAGGTTCTTTACATACTTTTTTTTTTGTTTACACTTTTATTGTTGCAGTGCGTGACAATATTAATATTAGGAGGATTTTGAAATACAGGGGAAGAACTGTTTAAATGTTTTATTATTATTATTATTATTATTATTATTTTACAGTTAAACATCTAACACACTTTTTTATCTCCTCAAAACTTTTAAATGCACAGAGACTTTTATTTTAGACAATAAGCTATAATAAATATAAAAAACAACTGAGTGAATATAAATAATGTCTAGGTCCGATATAGAATGATTTAGTTATGAATGTATTTACTAAACTAATGTACAAAGTATAACAAAAGTAAGAAATAGAGGAGGAGTAAATTGGACTATAAGTGGAAAACAAGTGATGGATAGAATGAAACTTATATTTAACTAGTTAGCATATGCAATATAAACAGCCATAAGCCCATGACCAGTTTAGCACTATAATGTAATGGTAAATCAGGTTCACATTTTATTTTATATTTATTTATTTTATTTTCTATCGCTGAAACTTGAAACCTATAACTCCAAAAATGATAATAGAAAGGAGATATGTAGTAACTGTGCATCGTCAGTATGTTAGAATACAAGAACTGAGGTGCAAACAGCAGTTAGCATATGATAGCATTTAGCATATGAGAAAATGACCCAAAGCACACAAATTCATTAAGTAAAGAATGACTGAAGAATAAGATGATTTGTGTTCTAGAATGGCCAAGTCAGAGTACTGACCTATCAAGATGCTGTGGTATGACACGAGGGCTGTGCAAACAAGACATCTCAGAAATATTGATGAACTGAAACTCATTTGCAGGGAGGAATGGACCGAAATTCCTCCTCAGCGTTGCACAAATCTTATTTGCCATTACAGGGAACGTTTGGTGGAAGCGATTGCTCCTAAAGAGGGATCTACAGGTTATGTTTCAAGACCACACTGTAGACTTGAGTTTACTTAATGTGCTCAGTAAAAGACATGAAAAGTACAACTGTTGGTGTGTTCATACTTTAGTTAGATTGTGTATAAATGAAACCTGGGTAATGATCAGACCATATTTTATTAGTAATCAATGGGGAAATTCCGGTCATTTGGAAGGGTTAACTTAGTTTTGCTTATGTATGTATTATATTGTATTACGTACCATGATGCCATCAAAGGTCTTGAGTGGCTATAAAGAACTGAGAGATGTACTGCTGTAAAATGAGTTTTTGAATGGTAACCACTAGCTCACCTCGTCTTTCTTCATCATAACATGAAAGGTATTGTCTCTCATCATTACTCGTCTTCTCTCTAGGCTGCACAATGTCCTGGCTGGTATAAGTGCATTGTTCGTAATTATCCCAGTCTTGCTGGTTGCCAGGCTGCAGTGGCATTGCAGAGTCAGGCGCAAACACACAGGGACATAGCAGTAGAGGACACAGCATCGCCGGGTTAATGTGAACTCAACTGAGGACAAACTTAAAGGAATAGTCCAGAAATAGGCAATAAAACCTATTCTACACATTTTTCAGATGAATTATGAAGCTGCTATAGTAACAGGAACGTATAGCCCATCAATCAGCATTTTGCAAGCTAACTGACCTACTGTAAAATGGACTTCAAGTTGGCTCATTTTTAAACTCATCATCAATATAATAGTTGCACCTAGAAGGAATCAACTGACAGGAATGAAACTTGGTAGGTAGGTTTAACATTGTGAGACATACGAAGTGTCGTGCTTTGCTACGCATGTGACGACGACGGGCCTTCTCCCTGTACCTAACTGACCAAGCAAAACACGATTGCGGACATTCAGCGAGCAGTGATGTCCTCCATGAGTCATCCTGTTAGTGCAGCACCATTGGCAGACGTCTGCACCACACAGGACTACATGCACACAGACCGTTACCACGACTGTCCTCAACACCACGTCACCGTCACCAAAGACTGCAATGGTGTCGTGCCAGGCGGTCATGGAGTGACTCAGAATGACAGCGGGTCATCTTCAGTTCAGGTCCCACTTTTGTCTCGGGGAGACGACCAACGAATCCGTGTGTGGAGGCACCGTGGCCAGCACCAAGATTATGCCAACAGTATGTTGTCATACATCATATATCGAGAAGGCCTGGTGTCACTCCACATACACCCCTACCGCACCATCTGCAGGAATTGCGTCAGAATATTTAAGATGCATACTTTGAATGTCATCTCAACAACTGAATTTCGCAGTGATTGAGTATTTTCAAAATCACAGTACTTTTAATTAAGCATGCTTGTGAGAAATGTAATCTACTTTTTTGTCATTAAGCCCATAAAACAGCCAGTACGACAGATTGAACACATTTATTTAACGAAATTCTGAACACTTGTATTCCCTGAGAGGAGAATCCATCACTAGAAAAACCAAACATTGAAACAGAAGACAAGAAGGTTCTACAACACATATTTTTATACTCATAGCCATTTCAGCCCACCAGGATCAATCGATACACAGGAACGTGCTGTGATTCTGTATCTGTACTTCTTGTACTGTACTTTCTGAAGACTAATTAGAGCTTGAGAATGTTTGTGTGCATCCATGAGAACTAGCAGGTATTGCACTATTGTCAGAAACTCAACCAATTCAATATATATATATATATATATATATATATATATATATACACACACACATTCTCTGTAATATATAGCTTAACAGAGCCGTATTCTGTCATTGTGTGGACATGCCCACAACAGGAATTAAACAATGCAACTTCAGTTCCACAGGTATCAGTGCTGTCAGGACAAAACCACCAAAATGTCCAAAATGCTAACTTTAGAGGAGTGTCAAAAAACATACTAGACTTTTATTGAGTCCATGCAATCAGACTTTCACACACACTGCAAATGACAGTTTTTTTCAAAAGATGTAAAAACTGCAAAATGACAAAAATGGAGATATGAGATTTTGCACTGACATGAAATCTCTGTAAGTAGTCTTAGAGGTCCAGACATCTCCTAACGACACTGAAGACAACCAGAAAAAAATGTTATTAAATCTGGGTGGGAAAGCTAACTTTGTTAAGATGGAAAAACTGGGTAATCTCTAAACCAATCCAGTGTCTCACAAAGGCAAGGCTTGAAGATGCTTTACTTGGCAACACTATGAGAGACAACAAGCCTGGTGGTAGCCATGAATGTAATGTAAATCCCACAAAAAGTTTAATTAATTAGACGTATTTAATTAAATAGACGTATTTAATTGTATTACAGAAAACATTAGACGCAATAAAAACAAGTATGTTAGCTAAAGATAGCTTTATCACAGTCACGCTCGTTTTGATTGTGCCGTTACTTGGGCTGATAAATATACTCTGTGTAAAAAGAGCACAGCCTATAGGACAGAAGGGGTATTCCCTTGTTGGCAGCAGACTTTGATGCAATCCGGCACTGCAAGTTTAACTGAGTTTGCTTAACAATGCTGTTGCTCTGGAATCCTAAAATGTTGTTTTACGAAAGTGCTGCTAAGGTGTTGCTAGGCCATTTCTATGGATTCTATGGAATGCTGTACCAAAGCCTGATATGTGATTGGTCCCAAAAGCACAAATGCACTATTCTTGTCTATGATCCTGCAAGGCTTCATTGTTCTAGCTTGAAAACCGTAACACTTGAAAACTGTATACAAACACATAGTATGATGATAATTTGCCAACTTGTCCCCAAACATCTGTGTTGTTACCAGACACTGGCCCCGTGAGACAACACAGAAGTGCTTGTGGTGAAGTAAACTCGAGCTTTCATTGGTCCATCTCACTGTCACTCTGGAGAGTCTTCATGGCCAGACCCCAAAGAGCACCGCTAGAGCAGAAGCCCTCGGAGCTCCTGTAGGGGGTGCCGTGCACCTGAGAGCTGGCTGTACTGGTGCTGTTGTTGCCACGGCTGGCCAGCGGGGGACTCGTCTCTGGAGCCAGCAGGTGGGGCCGAAGAGCGGAGGCAGAAAGGGCGCGAGTTCTGTTCTCTTCACTGCAAGAGCTGAAAGAAGTGTCGGGGTGGAGGGCATGTTTTATAGGAACGGGAGGAACCTTCTGGGGAGTTGGGAGGGGCTTGCTGAGAGGGGGCGGAGCCAGTAGATGATGTGAAACGATGGAGCGCAGCTCCGAGAGCGAGGAGTTTGAGGGGAAAGGAGCGGTGGAGGCAGGATCAGAGTGGGACGAGGCAGGTTGGCAGGTTCCTGGAGAGGGCAGTGTTGAGACAGGCTGGGGAAGGTGGTGTAGCTGAGCCTTACTCCGACTGGACGGCTGAGGAACATTTGTTTGTGTAGCAGTGACTTTGCTGGCATCTGCAGTGCGCGGCTGTGTTCCCCTGTTAGCATCTGTGACATGCGGCTCCAAGACCGGCTGCGCGACTGTGCTGGCATCTCCAGCATGTGGCTGTGTGAATGTGGTAGTGCCTCCACGTGGCTGGACGAGTGCGTTAGAGCCACCTCCGTGCGGCTGAGCGAGCGTATTAGCATCTGCTCCTTGCGACTGTGTGAGTGTGTTGGCATCTGAACTGGCTGCAGGCTTGCAGTGGGTTCGGTGTCGGCGCAGCACTGCTGTGCGCGTGAATCCTTTCCCGCACGTGTCGCACACATAGGGACGTTCACCTGTGTGTGAACGGACGTGCCGCTGGAGGTCTCCTGACCCAGCAAAGCACTTCCCTATAAACACATACAAATGCATCAGTAAGTCTGAGAGGCCTTTTAAAGGGGCAATAGGTAAAACGTGATCTTTAGTGTTTACAGGATACACACAATAACATGTTTATTCACTCAGTGACCCTGAAAAACTACATATATAAACTAGTATAATAATACGTTTTTGTAAAGGATTATTTACTGAATGACAGGTTTCCCCAACACCAGCTGGCATTGTGTGAAAAAGTATTAGCGTCCTTTTTCTGTTATTGCTTCAACAGTAAAAAGTGTTACAAAGCCTGGGCAGGATTACAAATTAATTTCTTAGGCTCTGGGACTCCAGCAAGCGTAGTGAAAGCTATTTTCTCCAAACAGAGAAAACTTGGAACAGCAGTAAAACTGCACAGAAGTGGTCAGGTGCCAATATTACTCATAGAGCACAGCCATAAAGCATTCTGGGAGTCACAAAAAAAACCCCAGATGAATATCTAAGGACTTGCAGGTAACCCCAGTTCTCAGCATTTATCAGTTTCCAAGAGACATGGCAAAACCACTTCTAACTAAAAGTGCTTTTTGTACCTGTGTACAGGTGCAGATGTCTCATCTAGAGTTACAGAAATGGCTTGATTGCAATAATTGCCTTAAAAAGTTGTGCAACAACATATTAAGGGTACCATCATTATTGTCCAGACCAGTTTCATTAGTTTGCTTTTTAAAATTAATCTGTAATAACCACAGTTCAAAAGCAATGATTGATTTTTATTAGTTGATTTTCAGTATTATTTCTTTTGTCAGTTTCAAGTTATTTCAGTGACCGTTATTGGTTTTTCTGTCTTTAACGGAAGGGTACCAACAATTTTGTCCATGTGTGTATGTAGAGATAGTGCCTTTCCAGATGTGTAAGATGCCCATGCCACGGGGACTAATGCAACCCCTTTCCATCTGAGATGCAGGCTTCTGAACTGTGCGCTAATAACTGGATGGTCCCTCGGTGTCCGTGGTTTCCAAAAACAATTTAAAATTTTGATCCATCTGACCACAGAACAGTTTTCCATTTTGTCTCAGTCCATTGTAAATGATCTTTGGCTCATTTTTTCGCAGACTGTTTGCCCAACTTTGCTTCTGAGAGACTCTGCTGCTCTAAAATGCTCTTTTTATACCCAGTCATGTGACTTGGTTGCAAATTGCTCCTCCAGCTGTTTTTTATTAGCACCATTTCACTTTCCAGCCTTTTGTTTCTCCTGTCCCAACTTTTGAGATGTGTTGCTGCTATCGAATTCTAAATGAGTAAATGGTAAAATCTCACTTTCAACATCCGTGTCACTTTCAACGTGTGTTCTATGTTCTACTGTGAATAAAATATGGGCCTATGAGATTTGAAAATCACTGCATTCTTTTCATTCTTTTTTTTTAAATTTACAGTTTACACAGCGTCCCAGCTTTTTTGGAATCGGTGTTGTAATAAAGAGACTCACCGCAGGTCTGGCAGCAATATGGTTTTTCTCCCGCGTGCCTCATGGTGTGTTTAAGCAGTTTTCTCTGCATGTTGAACGATTTGCCGCACTGCTCGCAGATGAACTCTTTATCCGAACTGTGAGTCTTCTTATGCTCCTTCAGATTACTGAAATTACTAAAGCCTGAACACAACACACATACAACCTGCGTAAAGGATTACACGTAACACATAGTACACTTTAGATGCTTTACAGATGCATAAATGACTTTTAAATGAATATGTAATAAATTCACATTTTCCAGACCCTAACCTTAACATTAACCCAAAACCCAAACCTCTTATCCTACTCTAAACCAAACTCTAACAGTGTTGAGAATTTCACCAGACAGTTGGACAACGGGACAACAACATTTCTTTTGTCAGAACGATTTTGTCATGGCTTATGGCTGACAAATATGTTTATTTAAAGGTGCTAACCTCGCCCACAGATGTCACACAGGTGAGGTCGAGCTCCTGAGTGTACAATGATGTGACGCTGAACATCACCTGATGCTGCAAAACTGGGAACAAACACAATTATTCTCAGCAGCTTTAAATGATGCAATAACACTGCAATAATCAATTGTAGCGCTGACCCCAACAGCTTTTCACATGCTTCACTGGAACTATGAGGCTAACACTGCTAACAAAACACGAAGTTAACAGCCACCTAAATATATGTCCAAAACTTCTCTCAGCCACCCCAATAAAACTACATGGTCTATGCTGGCCATGCCCCTGGTCAGGTTTAAACATATATTCCATGCTCTAACGCAGGTTAAACACCGTTACCTTTTCCCACAGAGCTCACAGATGTAGGGCTTCTCCCCAGAATGTCGGCGTAGATGTGTTTGGAGGTTTCCCGCCTACACAAACAAACACACAAACACATTACGCTGTTATCACTGCTAGTTTTAAGCATAGCTCAACATGACGGAAACCTTTCCACACCTGAGAGAAGCTCTTCCCACAGACATTACACTGGAATGGTTTCTCACCTGTTGACAAAACACAGCACAGCCTTTTTTATCTCCTGTTCATGTGTTTGTTACAAGCAGAGTTTATTACTGTTATGTCCTTTTTATCTTTAGTCTGGATATGAACCAACCTGGACTGACTATACAGGTGAATGGTACATTTACAAATGTAAATAAATAAATAAATAAATGAGCAGATATTTTAGCATATTAGCCCAGTATTGCCTAAACATTCTGCTACCCTGTACAATAAATATCCACATAATAAAAACAATTAATAATACCTTCAAATCTTGGCACACCCAAATGGAATCGCTCCATTTAGCCAATCATTAACATCCGCTTTGCAGCCCATTTTCCAGACACCTAATGAAACATTCACTGCACTGTACCGTACCATTTCTTCTCAATCTATAAATCCTGTCACATATCCTGCAAGTATTTATAGCCTGATCATCCTCATGCAACAGCATCCGCAGGAGCCTGAAGTTACTACCATCTTAACATGCAAGGTGACTAACTTACTGTTGGGTGAGCTAGAACACTGGAATTGGAATTATGCAGTAAACAAAAGATGTAAAAGGAATATTAAAAAAATATTCAGGAATTTTTACCTAATGACTTGAACAGCATCATTTAAAAACATTGTTCATTGTAAAACGACTGGGGTGAAAATAAAAATTTTAAAAAGCTGAGAAATGGCTTTGCACACACTTGGCATTCTCTCAATCAGCTTCATGAGGTAGTCACCTGGAATGTTTGAGACCATCCGTTGTGTTTGGCAGAGGTAGGGTTGGTGCACAGTTCTATACAGTGAGTAGCCCTATTCAAATACTTTTCTAATCCATTTTATGGCAAGAACCACTCAACTCAACTCAACTCAAGTAAAGAGAAATGGCAGTCCATCATTACTCAGGTCAATCAGGTCAGTCGATCCAGCAAGTCAATCCAGAAAATTGCAAGAACTTTGAATCTATCCTCAAGTACAATTGTGCAATCAAGAAAACCATCAAACGCGATGATGAAACTGGCTCTCATGAGGACCTTCCCCAGGAAAGGAATTCTTGGCTGCAGAAAATGCGTTTGAGTTACCACCGTCAGAAACCGCAAGTTAACGACACCTCAGATTACAGCCCACATAAATGCTTCACAGAGTTCAAGTACACAGCCTGGCCAAAAAAAAGGTCCCACACACCTTTAGCTTTGATCACGGCACGCATTTGCTGTGGCATCGTTTCCACAAGCTTCTGCAATGTCACAACATTTATTTCTGTCCAGAGCTGCATTATTTTTCCCCAAGATCTCCCTGAACCGCTCTTTCACGATCCGAGCCCGATGAATCCTGGCATTGTCATCTTGGAATATGGCCGTGTCATCAGGGAAGAAGAAATCCATTGATGGAATAACCAGGTGGTCCAGGATATTCAGGTGGTCAGCTGACCTCATTCTTTGGGCACGTAACGCTGCTGAACCTGGACCTGACCAACTGCAGCAACCCCAGATCATAGCACTGCCCCCACAGGCTTGTGCAGGAGGCACTAGGCATGATGGGTACATCCCTTCAGCTGCCTCTCTTCTTACCCTGATGCCCCATCACTCTGGAACAGGGTAAATCTGGACTCATCAGACCACATGACCTTCTTCCATTGCTCCAGAGTCCAGTCTTTATGCTCCCTAGCAGATTGAAGTTGTGTTTGCCGGTTAATAACTTGTTGCCAGCTGAAACATAATCACCCATGCAGTATTCACCCAGTGGGAGGCTCTTACCTATTTGCTTAGTTAAATCCAAGTGGTGACCTTTTTTTTGGTCAGGCAGTGTAGCAGACACATTTCACCACAACCTGGCCACAGCCACCCAACCTGAACCTAAACCTAACTGAGATGGTTTGGACTGCAGAGTGAAGGAAAAGCAACCAAAATGTGCTCCGCACCTCTTGGAACTCCTTTAAGACTACCTCATGAAGCTGATAGAGAGAATGCAAATATCAGTAATATGATTCTGATATAATGATGCATCCCTGGCAATAAGGTTCTTTGAGCTAGAGTCAGATGTCTGGCTTCAATCACTATCACTGTGAACAATTATGACATAAGTCTAGTCAAATCAGCTCCGAACGACTTTGCTTACATATTCTAACCCTATAAAGTTTGGTCTGTAGAGGGACTTATGCACGCCCTGCTCAACCGTAAACTTTGCCTTCAAGCACAGCCATTGGCTCACGAGACCCTAACTGCTGGCATTTTATGGGCTATCTACCAAAACATCTGCATGAATCCAAGCATTTATGTAAATGATATGTTAATTAGGTCCTGGAAGGCTGGCACTTGACTTCACACACTCATGCTAAATCACCATCATTTGTGTAAAATCTCTGCTTGTTTTAAGGGAAGCCTGTACATCATTAAACAGTGAGATCTGTGCTCTACCCTCAACGCTGATGAACAAAGGCCAACGTGAAAAGCGCGGTTTACCCGTGTGTGAGCGCTTGTGCAGCTCCAGGTTGCTGGGGTGTTTGAAGGTTTTCCCACACACTTCACAGCAGTACTTATTACTACTGTTGGTGACCCCTGATGCTTCTTTCAGGTGTTCAGGTTGGGGTGTGGGAGGACTGGGTGGCTGGGGGGGCAAACTGGGCTCAGATGCTTCTACTGGCTCAGAAACCCCATCTTCCAGGGGCACATCTGAGCTGACATGGGCAGGCTGGTTTTGAGTATCTGCCTGCTGGATTGTTTCTGTGCTGCAGCTCTCAGTCACCCTGCTCGGCTCTGTACCCTCATCTAGATCACGGTGAGAGCGGAGGTAATTAAACTTTTTCAGGTACACAGCCTTCTTAGGTCGCAGGGCACGTGGGGCCGGGGGGCTTTTTTCACCACCTGTAGAGGGTGAATGAGCGCTGGGGTCAGTGGGTGCCAATGGCAGTGTATTTAGGACATCAGGACAAGAGGAAGACGTGAGAACAGTAGCACTGGCACAAAATGTTTGGGTCTGTGATATCGTAGGCTCGGCTGGGTGAGACAGAGATGTGATTTCAGCATCCGAGGGTCCGGGTGGCAGCATGTTATTGGCTGCAGAAGAGGATATAGCCAGCAATGACTGGCTGGCCACATTTGTATTCTGTTGGGTCTGACTGACTGCATTTGTGAGCATATTGTGCAAGTTTGGACTGGCTGCATTTGTGGGCGTACTCTGCAGGGTCTGATTGACATTATGCTGCTCCTCCACTACTAGAGGGCAGTGTGTCTGGCTCAGGCTAGAACTACAGTTCTGGGCAGCACTCTGTTTAAAATACTGCTTACTGTAGAAGTTCCTCAGCTTATAACCATGCAGAGGCTGCTTCTCTGGCAGTGTTACCATGTTATTAGATGTGTCTGATGTGCCAGGGGGTAGGGCTGGATGAGGCCGTTTGTAATGGATGGGATCAACGTCTGGATTTGGAATTAGCAGTTGCTTGTGAGGGTCAGAGGTGGGGAGGTGGAGCTCGGGCTCAGGGGGCAAAGGGCTCCCCAAAACACAGTCTTGCTCGTGGGACAGCAATGCAGGAAGGGACAGAGGTGGGTCACTTGATGCAGCACTTGGTTTGAGGTATGCATTGCACATGCTGAGGATGTTGGACACCTGCAAGCAGGGACAGAGAATAACACATAATCCACATTTTAAGGGCAGTTCTAGCACCAGGTATGGAGGAGGGCAATGGCCCTTCAGCTGGAACAGGCAGTTGTGTCCCTATAGCTCTGTATTCCTGTTTTGTCCTGCATTAAAATAACAGACAATAGTACTTGATTTGAGCCTATCAAACAGATACAACCCTTTATGTCATCCCATGTAACTCACTAGCTTAATCTTTAGGCCCAAACACCTAAATATTCTTTATTTTATCATATAAGGTCATTTAGGTTCTACAGTTAAATACTATAGTCCATCTGTTTCTCTGCCTTCTTTACCCTGTTTTTCAATGGTCAGGTCCCCCATAGAACCACCATAGAGCAGGTATTATTTGGATGGTGGATCATTCTCAGCACGGCAACTGACACTGACGAGGATGTGGTGCGTTAATATGTGTTGTGCTGGTATGAGTGGATCGGACACAGCAGCACTGTGGGGGTCCTGACTATTGAAGAACAGGGCCTGACAAATTATGCAGAGAAACAGATGGACTGCAGTCTGTGCACCTATACACTAAACAGACTTGATAAAATCGATAAAGAGTGTAAATACAATGTGGGTGTCCTTCATGGAGAGGCCAGTCAGTGTATAGAAGCCCTATGTCCACTGTAGTAAAGGAACAGAATTCTGATTTTGCTCTAACCCTTTTAGGAACATTATGCTGGGCTTTGGAATGCAAGAAATTGAAAGACTGGTTCTGCTTAGTAGTTTCAGTGCTCTGACTGAGGAATACAAGCGGTCATTAGGTATTATGAATCAGTCGTAGGCATCACTGACCAAAAATACTGGACAAAACAGATGTGTCCGAAAGGGTAAGCAAGGGCTGCACTGCTGTAAATCCAGCTGGGTAAGGGAGCGCTTTAGGCAGGGATTACATACCTGTAGACACTGTGCAATATGCAGCAGTGTCTGTGCATTATCCTGGTTCAGTTCTAGGTGTGATGTGTACATGTAGTCCAGAATTTGTCCAATCCCACCCACGTCTTGGATGGCCAGGTGGTACACGTCATTCTTTAGTGCTGGAGAGTTCTGGAAAAGAGACCTGAGGGGCAAAACAAAACCACCTCAACCAAATAATCAATCTGAATCTGATGTATTATTGAAAGTTTTTGCATCTACAGTATTATGCAAATATCAGAGACCCTTTTATTTATGCATTTTCAGGTCTTTAAATTACACAGTATTTGTTATTCAGTGTCAAGAAAACAGAAAATCCAGTATAAATTTAACTGGAAATTAAAAGCCTCAACTAATAAATATAATATCTTTTTTTGCAGTCTCTTAGCCCTTATTACAGTTCCCCTTCTTGTCAGAAGACTTGCTTTGAGTGTTTTTTTTTTTTTTTTCAAAATGATCTGCAAGGATGTGTGTATTTATTAATTTATTTAAACTCAGGTTTACGTTGAGGAGGGACCCTCAATTACAATGTAGCCAGACGTCGCAGGGAGGACAAAACAAACTAAGATTGATAAACAGAGCTAAGATAATAGAAATTAAATTAAAAATAATTAAAATAGAAAAATAGAAACTAGTGAGTCAAGCTTTAGAGCAGCTTGTAGCTTGTTCCAGCTCACTGGTGCACAATAACTGAAGGCAGTTTTACCCAGCTCAGGAAAAACTCAGGGGACCTCAAGTAGGATAAAATCATTTGAGCGAGTTTTATAAGATGTATCTTTTGTAGTGAACATGGAAGTAATATACTCTGTCGTCTGACCAACAACAGCCTTGTGAATAAACAGTAACCAGTGTGTTTCCCTTCTTACAGAGAGAGAGGACCATCATATAAAGCACAGTGATGAGTGCTGTATGGATCTCCAGTAATAAATCTAAGAGCAGAGTGATGAACAGGGTCCAGAGCCTTCAGAGTGCTTGCTGAAGCATTTCTATACAGCACATCACTGTTAAATTCTGGGCCTAGAACTGAACCCTGAGGAACCCTTTTAGTTACTGGAAGGAAACCAGAATCACAGCTTCCCAGGGCAACACACTGTCTGAAAGGAAGTACCATTTAAAAGCATTGTGGTCAAAACCAATGTTGCATAATCTTTTTATCAACAGTGAATAATCCACTGTATAGAAAGCTTTTGACAAGTCAACACATTTCATCTTTCTATCAAGAGCAGTAATGAGATTAGAGTGGTAGCAGTAATGGTGCTATACTTTTTTCCCTGAAATCAGACTGCTGTGTGCTCAAAATAGAGTTTGCATGAAGAAATAATTGTACCTGATCATTAATTAGTTGTTCTAATATCTTTGCTTTGCATGACAGATTTGAAATTGGTCTAAAACTGTTCAAATCAGATACGTCTCCTCCTTTATACCATGGAGTTACACTGGCTGTTTCCCAGACACTGGGGACTATACCTGATAAAATAGAGAAATATGAGCAACATGCTCTGAAATTGGCAAATAAAAAAGATCCAATTTGTCCTCAATTTGCCCTTTTGGGATTGATGGTTAAAAGTGCTTTGTAGCCACACTGAAGGAAAAAGGACACAAGGTAAAACAGGCGTTATGGTTTACAGCATCATTGTACCCATTTAGAAGCGGTCCTACAGACATTTCGTCGAATAAGTGACCTGCAGCAGCAAAATGTTGATACACATGAAATGTGATACACATCTCAGTCAGTTATCAGATGACCATCCAGCGCAAGTACAGAAGACAGGGGTTTATTATGCACTGAATTAACAGCCTTCCAAAACTTGACTGGATTTGACTAAGAGCTAGAATTTAGAGTCATATAGTAGTAGAGACGTGTACGTGTTTCTAAATGTTCTAAATGTAAGCCAATGAGACCCGATCTGTCTGGCACGTTTATTTCTTGCCTTAAGGAGTAAGGAAATTTCATCTTTCATCCTTAATTCTGTAGTTCTGTAGTGTTTGTTCACTACAGAGAGGAAGGTTGTGCTGAAATACTTCTGTGCTGACTAAACATTCTGAAATGCTGAAGTGTAGTGAACATTACTACGCGCTAAATCATCTAAAAGGCCTGCTCATTAAAATGGCATCACCGGGTCACCGTTCTAGAGCCAGACTTTTTAATTTGAGTGCTCCTGATGTCAAAGACTCCTGTTAGTTGAAATTAGATAAATCAGGGTCAACCTTGAATGACCCTTTAGGTTTAGCCTGATTGGGTCAGTGATCAGTTATGAAAGATTAGGGCTGTCAGTCCTTGCAGTCAGTCAGATGCACTGCTTAACCAGTTTCAGTTAAAGTCACCCATGATGATTGCTCTGCAATATCATCAACAGCATAGGAGGGAGCAGAAGGTCTATATACCCCTATTACATTAAATGAGGTGTTTTTTCCCACCATTATTTTCAGAGCTAAAAGTTCAAAACAGTTTTGCACAGTAATTACATCAAGGAGTTGTAAAACATGACTTGACATACAACGCCACACCACCACCTCATAAGACTCTACCACATCGAAACAAGCTATAGTTTATATCAGAATCACTTGTATGCTGTTGTAACCAAGACTCTACCGCAATATCTGGGTCATGTTATCAGAAAACATATAAGCTGTTTGATATTACTTAACAACTCCGTGTGGCTTGAGGCAAGTTTAATGATTTAGGCATGCAGTTTGCACAATGTTAATTAGCTGAAACAAGTTTCCATCACTTTTTGACTACAAAAGCTTTAAAATATAAAACTAAAAATACACAAAAGATTCTAAAGAAGCAAACGTCTGACACCAAAAATGGACTAACTGACTACATTTAGGTATTTCTGCTGTTTTTACTCACCTGAAATAAGAGCTGAAAGCTGCAAGAACATTTTTGTGAGCTTTGAAGCAGACTCCTTTTACTACCAGCATGCAGTCACACAGCAGGCCCTGAATCCGCTGTTCCTGCAGCTCCTGCAGCAGATACGCACTATGGCTGTACAGTCCATCCATGGCTGGAACACAACACAACACAACACAATCAATCACAGTTAAGCAGCATCAGATCATATAAAAATATATGTAGTATTTCAAAATCTTTAATGTATAATAGAGGTATATTTACAATTTCCAAGTTACATTATTTTATTGGCTGCATAGAAACCAACATGATTGTGTCACTTTAGTAGGTGTTGCACTGGTATGAGTGGATCAGACACAGCAGTGCAGCTAGAGTTTTAAACCCCTCAGTGTCATTGCTGGACCAAGAACAGTTCACCAGCCAGAAATATCCAGCCAACAGTCTCCTGTGGGTACAGTGTACTTTTGTATGTGCCTTTAAAAGTTTCCTCACTTCAAGTTATAAAATGCCTAGTCTGGGACTGTAGACAACTCAAGCGCTGAATTATGCAGATGACTGGTTTTGGTAACTAATCTAGAGCTGACTTTGGGGGGAAAAAAGACTTTGTTGTAGGAATGAGAAGTAAAAGCTCTAAGATGTTCACAAATTTGCACTAACCACAGACCAGGTCTTATGATTATGCACAGTCCATTATGCAATTACTAACAATCTTCACATGAAGCAAGAAATTAAATGTGGTCTAATGTAATGCATGAACTGTATCGAGTTTAATGCCAAGCGGTCTGTCTCAAAATGACAGATAAAACCTGGATATAGCTCTGCACCCACTACAGCCCAGCACAGAGACCAGCCAGGACAAAGTTGGCCACACAAGCTAATGCTAACGCAGAGCTCAAACTGTTAACAGCTTCATCACCACCACCACACAATGTCTAGGTACGTCTGAGAGCAACATACAATAATTTGCGTGTTATACAGCAATAAATATCGAGCTCATGATTAAATATTTCACAGTTATTTGATGCAGGTGAATACTTACCTTTACTTCGGCTGCACCGCCACTATGGAGAAAACATTACGTCACATCCTGCCATCGACAGCAGCGTGATATAAAATAAAATGTAATAATATATAATCTTTATATAAAATACATAATACTTTGTTCTAAATACACACTATGGACAATATTATAATACGTATATTGTTATTTATATTATATAAATAGATATATATTTGCATACATTTAAAATGTTAAAGCATCGATTATATGTAGTGACTTACGGAACCATAAGTGTTTCAGTGATTTTACACGGACGGTAAACAGAGGTGCACCCTATTGCCGGCGTGGTCTTGGAAGTTTTCTATGCTTGGTTCACATCGACAGGAATGAAAACGACTCAGAATCGTTTAGATAATTCCTGCTGTTCTTATTAAGTGGAGGAAAAGTGGACACATTTAAGGGAGACGTTTGGGCTGCTTATCTCGGCGTAATTGTTTTATTGTTATTATTTGTGTGCGCTCCAGTTACTGTCCTATTAAAACTAGATCCACCATAATCAGATAACTGGTTGCGTTGTGTAGATGTGTTTACGTGTTTGGGCCCACCATGGTGTTTTTCACGTGTAACTCGTGTGGTGAGTCGCTGAAGAAGGCGCAGGTCGACAAACACAAAGGCATGTGTAGAGGATGTGCATGTTTGTCTTGCATCGACTGTGGAAAAGATTTCTGGTAAGTATTTAACTGTAAGTGTAGCTGCGTGGAAACAATGAGCGCATGCTGAATTGTGTGGTCATAGTGACCTTTTAAAAATTAAACCAGTGATGTTTACTTTTCTGTCCAAAAGGGGTGAAGACTACAAGAACCATGTGAGATGCATCAGTGAGGACCAGAAGTATGGTGGCAAGGACTACGAGATCAAAGCCAACAAAGGTGATGTGAAACAGCAGCAGTGGATTCAGGTAAGTACTCATTCTCCAGGGTAATTGTATGTGTGTCAACGTGTCCTGGTCATTGAAGGGATCTAGACTTCTTTTGTGGTTTAAAATTCTTTAGTGCAGAATTGTGTCCTTCAGCCTTGTAGAATTCTTTCTTGTTTTGCGTTGTATAACAGTGATACCTGCTATAAATTTTACGTTTCACTTACTACAGTTGTAGGATGGTGTCCATGTGTTGTCATGTACAGTTTTTCAGTACACTGCCCAAAAATATCCAGCCAAAAGTGGCCATCAGAAAGTAGCTGTTGATGAAGGCAGGAAGATGGCTCACACAAATTCACAAATTGTGCCCTAATGGATGGGCTATAGTCTCTAACTGTACACTAGCAAGATGGATCTGCAATGGAGGGCTTTAGATTAACCCTGTGTGTGTGTGTGTGTATATATATATATATATGTATATATGTAATTAGTACATACTGTCTGTTACCTGCTTATGTGCATTTCGGAATATATTGCATTCTGAGCTGGAATCTAACTCCATCCTCATTCCCCACAGAGAATACATGAGGCCATGAGTAAACCAGGAATTACTCCCAAATTGAAAGAGGTCTTGAATCAAATCAGTTCATATGACAATGTTCCGAGGAAGAAAGCCAAGTTCCAGGTATTTGTACCAAACATTATTCCATTGCTTACTTTCCATGTGTCACCTTATACAACCATGTAGGTGTGTTGGTGTGTGTTGAGTAAGCTGCAGCAAAATATTTCGATTTTCAAGCGTTATCATCACACTGTTATTCTTTCAATAGACCAAAAAATCAGACTGTTATGCTGTCTGCTTTTGCTTTCACTTTGAGTTTCATCTTTGTGAAAAGTAATTCCTTAATTTGTGGTGCACTGAAATAACATCGTCCTTAATGCTTCCTATAGTGTACTCAGAGAATTTCACGCAATGATGCTGCCGCCAGCACAGGCCGTAAAATGTTTTTAAAGCATTTTAACCCATATTTGAGTGTATTAGCTTGTTTTTATTTGATTTGTCACTGAATGAAAGCTTAAATCTAAATGGCAAATTTTCTTGTGTGTTATTCTGCTGCATCCCAAACCGCATACTAGCACATCAAAAGTTTTAGCTTTTTTTCTGGCCTGTTTTGCTTAGTCTTCACCTGCGTAAGTGAAATGGTTTCTGTAGGTCTGTTTAACACAGTCAGTGATGGTGATATTAAAAGTAATAGCCAACAGCAGAAAATGGTAATTAGCCAAACTGTTTGAAGTGGCAAGGTTTCTCTGTTGATTGCAGTAAAGAGCAAAGGGCAGACAGTTGAACCAGCAGCATCCATCTGCAGAACTGCAGTACTGCAAATTTTGCCCCTACACTTTCAGCTCCCTGTGCCTGTACTTTGTAGGTGCAGCTGTGCTGCAGGGTCTCATGAGTTTCAGATCAGATGGTGAATTAACGTCTACTGCGTTACTCCTATTAGATGAAGGGAGAAAAACTTTTTAACAGAGAAAATATGTTTTATAGTTTTTTGGTTCTTTCACTACTGAAAGAAGTCAGTAATGATTAGCCAGTTGTTCACACAGCTCTCCGGCTCGGGTGCATCACGAACTTCCTTTAATTTTATGATTAGTTAGGCTGAATCTCAAACGCCTCGCTACTGCCTATATAGTACACTAGGTAGGTCTTAAAATAACTCCAGCACCCACACAGGGCATATATGTCTAACAAAGAGCTTTGCAATATAGCCACATGTGAACAATTCCCAAAACACAGAATATATATACTGCACTGTATTTGTGTAGAAGATGAAGGGAGTAAAGAGGCATTTGGGACTTAGTATTTACATATACGTATATTATTTGCATTATAAACTGTCTCCCACGTCCTCCATCTAATGCAACGCAATGTATGATGGCCAATGAGCCTCTTTTGGCCACTGTGTAATATTACATGCTGAGCTGAGAGTGCAGATCTGTAAGTGGGGTACTGCGGGTCTGGGTTTAGACCCTTCTCGATTGAACGGTGTCAGAGTGTCGATATTGTGTAATGTGAGGATCAGTTAAATGTGGTTATACATTAAATATGCATTTGCATATGCAAGTCTCATTTGTGAAGACATCATTCAAACGTGTTGGTCACCAGAATAAAGAGAAAATGCCAAGCTGGCTAACTTCTAATAAGAGGCTGCTGAATAGGAAGCCGGCTTCGTGGAGAAACCATGAGTCTCAGCAGCTACCTCTTTAAGCAGCCTATAAGTGTTTCTGAAGGAAAAAAAAACCTGGCTCTGTTAACTGTTACTGATTTGCACTTCTGTTCAGTCATAGAGTCCACCGGTATTTAAATGAACTTGTAGTGCTCAGGTTATTTAAATCAGAGGTGTGGCTCTGTAGTTTGTATAGATGTTTCACTTGTGTTTATATTCTTCTCTGTGTTCTGCAGAACTGGATGAAGAGCAGTCTGAGGATCTATGACACTCGTCTGCAGGATCAAGTGTGGGAGATTTTCTCAGTCACTGACAGCAATGTGAGTAGAGTCTTTCAGTCACACATGCACACGTCTTTGTCCCTCGCTCACACATTTATTTATTCATTAGTAAATCAGCCAAGACATGCCTGGTGTAGGGATATGCATTCCGACTGATTTTCATATTTAAGTTTACCAATGAAATGTATTTGAACTGTCCATTGCCATGCGTGTATGTTTTAAAACAGCAAAGTATAGCCTAACATACAGCTCTGGAAAAATTTGAGACCACCTGAAAATGATCAGTTCCTCTAGTTGTACAGTTTCTGGGTTTGTGTTGGACCAAAATGAGCAGTTCTGTTTGATTCAAAAAAAAAAAAAAAAAACGTCTCCCAAATTCCAGATCAAATATTGTATTTAGATCTGTTTATTTAGAAAATCACTAATGACCCTCCAGAAGCCTGTTTTTGAACCATGCTCGCTGTGCATTTCCCCCCAGCCACCGCTCGCCAGTCTCTCTGTAGGTCACTTGAGGTCATCTTACGGTGGTTAAGGGACATTGGAATGAGGTGGTGCTCATCACGGTCAGTAGAGAGTGGTTTTGGCCCTCTGCCAGTCTGTAGCTGTGTTGTCCTGTGTGTTTGCTGCTTGACCTTGTTCTTATGAACAAGACGCTCACTGTATCTGCCAGTAAAGCTAGAACCCAACCTTCTGTTCCTCACTGAGAACCTGCTGCACATGTGGAGATGCTGATTTAAGAAGAAACTGGAGTGGGCTCTTATTTATTTCCAGAGCTGTCTTTACACACAAATACGAGCAAAACCTCCATGTTTTATTGTTCAGTAAAATCAGAAAACCGGCACTTCACTGAATTGTCGGTCTATAAATTTTCTCCATCCTCTCAGGACGAAATGCAGTACTGGCAATACTTTAATTTTACTGTACAGGCTAATGTAGTAAAAGAGGTTTATATAGTCTAATGAAAAATGATTTGCCTCTTCCTGATTTTTTTTTCATGTTTATCACATAAATTTAAAACAAATTTGAATATAAGACAAAAAACAGAGTAAACACAAAAAGCAGTTTTTAAATGCTCGTTTCATTAATTGAAGACAAAAGTTTCCAACTGAAAGACAAAGTTACTGAAATTTCTTAATCTAGAAATGGTTAATAAATGGGACTCCATTAAGCAACATTAAGGGTCATTATCTCCAAACAAAGAAAACTTGGAACAGTGGAGAAGCTTCCCAGAAGTGTCTGGCCACTAAACCTTCCGTAAGAGTAATGGCTTGTCCAGTAAGTCACAAAAGACCTAAGACAAACATCCCTAAGGAACTGCAGGCCTTGCTTGCAACAGATATGGTCAGTAATCATAATTCCAACATTCGAAAGACACTGAGCAAAAATGGTATTGAATAGAGAACTGCAACGTGGAAAAACAACACAGGGGACATAAAAGCTTGTCTCACTTTCACCTAAAACAACCTGATGACCTTCAAAGCGTTTGGAATATTGTTCTGAGGACCGAGTCAAAAATATAACTTTTTGGAGAACAGAGGTCTCAGTACATCTAGCGTAAAGCTAACTCAGCATCAGTAAGAGCACAGTTAAAATGTCCTACCAACATGGTGGTGGTGGTGGTGGTGTTATAGATGGGGGATGCTTTGCTGCTTCAGGCCTTGAGCAGCTTGCCATGATTCTGTTCTCTACTAGAAAGTCTGTAGGTCAGTATCTGGTCATCAGTACGTGATCAGAAGCTCAGGCACAGTGCATTATGCAGGAAGACAACCTGCCGAAGCACAGAAGCAATTTGACCTCTTATCTTTAATAAATTTAAAAAAAAAAAAAAAAAAAAAAACAACACAAATTAAGGTTTTGGAGCGGCCTAGCCAAAAATTTCTGTCCTAAACCACTTTGAGACACGGTGGCAGTTCATGTTTGAAAGTCCTCCAGTGTGGCTGAATAAATGCAATTCTGCAAAGAAGAACAAACCAAAAATCCTCATCAATGTCAAAAACTGATCTCCAGTTATAGGAAGTGTTGGGTTGTGATTACCGAGCTGAAGGTTAAGGGTGGGGCCAAGTTGCTTTTTAAAAAGAGGGCGACACTGAAACCATGGATTGTGACAAGTGTGCAAAAACAAGGCAATGGGGACAAATACTTCTTCACAGCACAGTATATCTCAGCTGGTCATCCGCTTTTGGGGGGTTTAACTGTGTAAATTAACCAACTATCACTTTCCTGAGTCAGCGTTAAGAAAACTGTACTAAGCTGGTTTGGTTTCTGAATGTTCATGTGCAGCAGAGCAGTGGAACCCAGCATACCGAACCCAAACCAGATCCTCCACAGCCCCCACAAATTCAAGAGCAGCAGGAGGAGGAGAAACCCATTGAGAAGAAAAAGAACAAGCGAGAGAGAAAAGAGGAGCGACAGAAAAAGAAGCGCACAAAGAACAGCAACATGGATCACGAGCAGAATGGAGAGATTGCTGTGGATGAGCGACAGATGAAGAAGAAAAAGAGAAAGAGGGCAGCAGAGGAGTGTGAGGAGGAGGCGCAGAATGAAGAGGACAAATCAACAAGTAAACCAAAGAAAAATAAAGCGGAGGAGTCTGAAGGTAATCATGTTTCTTTGATTGTATGTGTAGATGTTAAACTGATTGATTACTGATATTTATTAAAAGATAAAACCCAGTGATAAATGTACTGTTTCAAAATGTGATCTTAACAACCGTGTAGAGCGGTTACCATTCATCAATATTCAATCAATCTATTGAAGATTATCCTGAAAATATGAATATTCTACACCAAAAAAAACAAAAAAAACTTGATGTGTTTAGTTTTTATTGAAAGATGAATTAATCCAAAGGGGAATTCATTATTATAAATATTCATCCTATTATTTTATATGATTACTGGGAGCTGCTTCTTAATGACACTTATAATAGTCTTGCTCAGACTGCTGAGACTGTTTAATGGTCAGTGTTGAGCGGTGCAGGAGAAGCAGCATATCTTTGGCTACTTTTGGGAGTAGTAAAAACAACTTTTCATAAACTTCTTGTCGGTGAGTGAGCGACTGAGCATACACAAGCTATATGCAAAAAATTCCCGACAAGTTGGGACAGTAGGTAAAATGCAGGTAAGAGCAGAAAGCAGTGATTTTAAAATTTACTTTGGCTTGTATTTTAATAAAATAAAATAAAAAGTGGCAAGACAAGATATTTAATGTTTTATATATATATAAATGTACACTAATCCTGGTTGTTCCAAAGAGTTTATTTATCTATTTTTAAAAGAATTTTTGTTGCAGCTTTACAAACAAGTAGCTTCAAACTTTTGTTACGTTAACATGATTCAGAAATTGTACATTTTCCGTTCATTCCTGTTCAAACAACACAGATGAAACAGAGTGCTGCATTAAAGGAAACGGCAGCTGGCTATTTAGAACAAGGAGTTATGTTTACTCATGCTAATTTTTATTTTTATTTTTTCCAGTCAAAACAGCACAGGAATATTGACCTGCATTATTTCCATGACTGAGGAAAAAAATTGATTAGTTGAAATTGGTCAAAAATGTTTGAAGTTTGAGATTTAGGTGGAGCTTGAATACATTCTAGATCTACTGGTCATCAAATCTTGCAAGCATTTGTTCTAAAACATAGAGTTTGTTTTTCTCGTTTAGAGAACCAAAGCCTGGTGGATGAGGAGGATCAGCAGGAGGATCAGTCCAACACTAAAGGTGCTCACTACTTACAGTAACATTTGGACCTACATCCTCAAAGGGAGTTGCACATTTTAGCATAATAGTGACATCACTAAAATAATGCAGTCACTAAAAGTGGTGAATTCCTTTAAATTCCTAAAAGCATAATACGCCACGTTGATGCAAGTCATTATTTCATTTCTTGTGAAAATGGCTGTTAAATAAGTGGAAACGATGAAATTTTCTAAAACTAGCGTTCATATGTTCTCTACGTCTTTTAATATTTTTTTAACAACCTGACAAGACCTGGCAGATTACCGAAACTACTACCATGAAATAAATAGTACTTTCACCTTTGAGAAAGAGGAAAATCAAGCCCCACTCCTGCTTAACATCTGAACAGAATCCACGGTTGTTTCTGTCCATCCTTCCACTGTGACAAGACAGTTCATCTCTTTGTGTCTGTAGCTCTAAAAATGCCTGAATATTTAATAGAAAAGAATTCTCCTAGAGAGCCATTTCTATTCTTTACAAGCATCAGTCTGAACAATGGAAGTCCACCATACACGTGGTTTCCATTCTCAGACACTATGTAATGAGGCACTTGGTCTTCATAAATAAATTAAATTAAATCAAATCAAATGTATTTACGTAGAGCTTTTTACAACTGATGTTGTCTCAGAGCAGCTTTACAGAAGTTCAGTAATACTGATTCATTAAGGAGAGAAAAGAAAGAAGCTAACTGGCTGAGCTGCGTTGCTGTCAGTCTGACACTCAGCAACCTTTAAATGTGTTCAGAGTCGGTAATAGCTCAGGCTAAACCAAACATGACGTTGCTTGATGTGTTTGGTAGCTGTCGTGTACTTGGACAGAGAACTCTTACTGTCCTGTAGGTTATAACAGCAGCTGTGTCGGTTGTCGACTACACAGAATCCAAAAACAATTATTTATTACAGTCACCAGCATCGTGTGTCTTGATGCCGGCACTTAAGAGACACTTGGTATACTGCTAACACAGCTGTCACTGTTATTACACTGTCCAATACCTCCACACAACACCAGGAGGCAGTATAGACGCTTAAAATCTCCTGTGCTGAAAGATCTCAGGATAGACTTTCAATTATGTTGCCTGACTGGCTGTTTCATGAGGCAATCAGTAATCACTTATTGGTTAGATAATCCAGGGTTAGATTGATCCATGCTTAAAGGTTTAAACTTTACTATGTATGTGTCTCGAAAAGCACATTTCAAACCTTTACATGTACACATTTTGTAATTGTAAGAACGTGTGCATATGCTTGTCCGTGTGGGGTGGACACACCATTCATAGAGAGCAGTGTGACGTATTGAACCGTAGGGAGCAGTGTTACAGCTTTAGTGCTCATATTAGAAAAGCAGGACAAACGGACCTGAATGAATAAAACAACGATCTAAAGGGGCTATAAGAAGCATGGGAAAGAAAGCATGTCTGTGCAGATGATGCAACCCCTTTATCTCTGTCCTGAAGGAAAGTTTAACTGGAAGGGAACAATAAAGGCGGTTCTACGGCAGGCACCAGACGAAGGCCTTTCCCTCAAAAAGCTCCGCAAGAAGGTGAGAGCCTCCGTCTGTCACACACGGTGTTGCAGTGTAGATAAGTGAACATTCAAACATCAACAGATCGGGCTAATGTGAGTTTGTGGGTTTTTATTTTTTTATTAATTTTTTTTAACCAGAAATTAAACAACGTGGAAAATTGAGGTGAATATTTCTACATTTTTTTTAACCAGTTGTGTGTAAAGGGACGACTGAAATGTACATTTTTTTGTATATATAAATATTTGTTTTAGGTTCTGCATGGGACAGATTTTCTTTCCTGTTTTTAATTTGTACATTTTTATTTATTTATTTATTTTTAAATCGTGCTCCTGCCTGCGGTGTACACATTTCAGCGCACTCACACCCACAGCCACATATGAGGGTACATGCAATCCAGCCTTTTTTATATTGTAATATTATCATAAAATAATCAGAACTGAAAATGGCTGCCATATTTCAGACTGGCCTTTAGTGGGCTTAATTGTGGTGCATTAGCCTTTCTGTAAATTTCAGAAAGCTCAGTAATGCAGTTCATTAGTTATTCATGTGATTGGCTTTTGGCTATTTGGAATGTTCTACTTTCTTTATTATTCAGCTGTTTTTTACTCATGTTTATGATGCATGCTAATTATTGTGTGATCACTGTCGTTTTATATAGACTATTTAACTGTTTAAGATCCTCCACGCACCGGATTGGTCAACAGCCCGCTCCCAAGCAGGACATTGAGTTTTGCTTCGGCACCACAAGGATATTGGGCTGTGGCAGACTTCTATTCTATAACCGATTGGAAATTATTGACCATGCTGCCTTTGTGCAATGTTGTTGCAGGGCTTGTGTTAAAATTGTTAGTTGTTTTAAAATATTTGACATTTCCAAACTACTGACTTTGACAAAGTGCTATCACTGTCCCACTATGGACCACTGGGCTAAGGACCACCCAAGGGTGCCGTCTAAAACCATTCGTAGGCTAGTGGTTGGGTTTATATCACTGAAACAGTGAATCCAAACCTTTGAACCATACAGTGCTTCATTTATGCCACTCAAAGTGTTTAATCTGTATTGGATCAACCAATACAGGTTCTTCTTCCTGTTCTAAATTACTGGTTGATATGAAACTATATATTGCATGCACACTCTCACAAATGTGTACCCCAACACAGACTCCTGTGCATAATCAAACAAAGCTTTCATTTTATTTATTTATTTTTTCTCTGTCAAGCATAGAAATCTTAGTTAAATGGCCGCTAATATAAATGCCTAAGTGCTAGCTTCTAATTTAGATACGTTTTAGCTTATAGTGAACTCTACAGAATAAAAATAATTAAAAAAAAAAATCTAAACAATATTAATTACATTCTGGCGTTTTTAATGGTCCTATTAGAGTGTTTGACAACTTTGGAAGTATAATTGCTGCTAGCTGCTAGTGTTGAAGTTTCTCTTACAATTGGGCTTAACACTAACAGTGTACTGTTATGTATAAAATATAATATTAGGAAAACAGTCAGAATATTTAAAAAAACAAAACAAAAAAAATACACCACCCTGTGCATATGTTTGATTATGCCAGCGTTAGTGGTGCACCAATATGCCATGTTGGAGTGGAAGACTCTAATGGTGAAGAACACTGCTGTCTAGCACAAACTGTGTGTTTGAGAATCAATACAGTAACACATAATAATATTGCCATATTTGATATTTTTGATATTTTCTTAGACAGTAAATCTAAGAAAATAAAGTAAAAGAAAGTAAAAGTTCAGAGAACAGATGGTCACTGTGAACACTGATGCTAAGCCTGTAGTCATGTTTCAGGTTGGTTGGTTGATCTGTTCTGTTGCTGTGTGTGCAGGTTTTAGCAGCGTATTATTCATTCAGTGGAGATGGAAACTACAAATCAGAAGAGGAGCTGTTCAGTGTGTTCAACAAGAAACTCAACAACCCCAAGTTCAGGATTCTGAAAGATAAAGTCAGACTGGTGAAATGATTTTTCTTCTCCTGGATTATCCGTACGGTCCTCCCCTTGCTTCTGGAAGCAGTTTTATGTATAATGCAGGCTCTGCTTTTTTACAATAAATGTTCTCTGAACAGATTATGCCTCGCTGAATGGTTAAGGAAAATATTAAACTGCAGTCACACCTGCTGTCATGAAGTTTCATGATAGAAATCCCTTTCATTTGAGTAGAAGCTGTCATGAGCAATGACCTGGAATTGCTGGGTTTGAGTTGGGGAATGATTGGTAGGCCATTGTGTTGACTAGCAGTGTCAAGGACTATTTAATTCCTACTGACCTGAAAATAAACGAACACCATGTCATGCAGTTTTTCTGTTTTAAATTAAGTGAGGTTAGCTTACACCTTCATTATATGGACAAGCATATTGGGACACCAGTCACTGCAACTGCAGGGTTTAATGAAGATGTATTTGCTGTATGAAGATGTTTCCCACAGCTTGGTAAGGTCAGGTTGATATTCAGTTCTCCTGCTGCTCACAAACAACTCCCAATATCTAAGAAAAACAAAAAACACTTTCTAAGCTGCAGAGAAAAAAAAATATTTCATTTCATCAAACTTTCCAGCCTTTCCTTGCATGTTGTAACGCTTCTGCCAGGAGAGTGAGGGAGAGCTTTCGGGGTAGCCATGAGGAGAGGGGTTAGCATAAGCCCTTGAGCCACACAGGCATCGGCGAGCGTACTCCTAAATGCTGTTACCAACTAAACCCAGTCTCACAGCTACAACGGCCCACTTACACATAAGTTAGACACGGTAGTTATGCTGTATGATGGCGTTACAGAGAGTGCAGATGGGTCTGTAAGTGGATTTAGTTACCTTGGGTTCCTTTGTGGCCTCGCAGATAAACACAGGTGTCAACAAATAAGAGTTGTTGATACTTATCATGCTGGAAACAGTTACAGAACCATCTCCTAAAGAGTTTGGATCCACAGTGCCCAAATGGAGGAAATTCAAGACCAGGATAGATCAACCAATACAGATCACGCCAAGTGCAAGGCATGGGATTTGGGCACTCTGCATTGGTGGAATCCAAACTCTTTAGAGATTTCCAGCCTGATAAATATCAACAACTCTTATTTGTTGAGGGGAGCTCCACCCCTCTAGTGCTCTACTATGTCCTTTGGTTGTGCACCGCAATACACAGAGTAGGAAAATTATTGTGCCCCACCACCCAAGCAGCTCATAGACTGCATCACCCTGCGCCAGATAGACTGCATCACCCTGCGCCAGATAGACTGCATCATCCTGCGCCAGATAATATTATCATGCACACAGGAACAAATGAGCTACATTCACATGGGAGAAGTCATTCAACGGCAGCTGCTTGGGTGGCTCAGAAAGCTCACAGAGAGTTTCAAATGCTAACATCACTGTCTCTACCTTACTTCCACAAAGAGATGTCCTCAGTGAAATGACCAGGGAAATCAGTGATTCTATTAGAGTGCAACACAAGACAGCCAGACCAAGGAGACCCCCACCAAAACCGCAACGCCCAACAGGAACTGAAAACGTCGTTTTGGATGCTCTGTCATGCTGAAAAGCTTAGAACGCTTTAGAAACCCTTATACACTTTAGAACTGCCAAAGTGCCTAAGGGAAACGCTAAGCGCCTTGCTTGTAACCCTCAAGCTGAGAGCGCATTTCAGGAGCTTAAACACTGCCCCCCTACTCAAACATCCCAATCCTACCTCACCATTTGTTGTAAAGGTGGATGCGTCCAATGTGGGAGTAGGTGCTGTGCTGTCACATCGCAGTGGTGAACCCAAAAGTTGCGTCCCATCGCTTATTTTTCACCAGGGACACGTAATACTAAGGCAGTGTATTATGAGGTCGAAGCCAATGAAGAAGTTAGCCCAAATCCCATTATTGAACCAGAAATGATTTTGGCTCCCTTTAGGTGGGAGATCGATGCTGAGATTGAGCAGGTGAATCGGTAGAGCCTATTCTGGAGGCGTGCCCCCCTGACAGATTCTTTGTTCCCTCACATTTCCGTGACCGAGACAAGAACGTTCCAACTTCTCTCTGGGAAGTACTGGTGGGAAAGTGTGTTCCGTTATACGTCGTTTTGTTTCATCCAGCACTATACATGTTCCATATGCATGACCCGACTCACATTACCCGCAGGTAAATGAATGCCCTTACCTATCCCGTCCCATCCTTGGTCACATCTCGCCATTGATTTTGTCACTGACCTTCCCAATTGGCTACATTTCAGACAGGAAAATAATTTTCCCATAATGGGAACATACACAAATAGGAAAGATTTAAATATATGCAAATTGACAGCCATCAAAGGCCTTGTGGGATTGTGATCACTGATTAATAAGTAGATGGCGGAATGGCTTTCACCTTCCATACATCCATCTGTTTTTGTCAAGAGATTTTAATGCATTCAATGTCACATACCATGTTATTTGACTTCTCAAAACCAAAATGAATGTGATTTTGACGTATTAAATAATTACCTTGATTTCCTTCATATTAGAACACTGAAAATCATATATACTGAGGAAGGTTAAAAATTTTATTTGTTGTGAATTGATGCATGGTACATGATCTTTGTTGGTATTGTCATACATAGTCCTGGTCAAGATCATGGCTCAGTTTAATGTTCCACAAATTAAATTAACATATAGATTTTCAATAAATTTGTCATTTAACAGTTTGTTTTGTCTTATATTTATGTTGGGATCAAATTGTTACTACATGAAGAGTCTTTGCACTGTGAAATGGTTCTTCAGATAGATGGAGAATATATGTTTTTGTATAGTGAAGTTGATTCTACATAGCAGCAAAAAAGGTTCTTTTATTGTTAGACTGTATTAAGCATGAACCGGTTACATATAGAACTAATGGTTTGGACAGAACTGTTTTTTTGAGTGTACTAATAGTTAAACTAATAGTTCAATTTTGTGCCTTTTAACACAAAACTGTCTGTTAGGTGACTATATTTCTATTTAATAAAAATATTTCTGATGCCTTAAAACACCTTACAATGGTGTCTTTAATGTGACTAGTGGAAATTACTTTTGGATGACTTTTAAATGCCTTGTAACCCAGAAATTATGTATGCTGGTGACACTGGTAGTATATTTCAATTGATTTAATTTATTAATATTTTTTCCAAGGCCTTAAAACACCTTAACATGACCTTTTTACTGTGACTTTTATGGTCTTTTCAACTTTCATTTTCAACCTTAACAAAACGTAAATTAAACAGCAGTTATGTACATTATTTCAATGTTAAATCAATGGCTAAATGTTTACTGGTGTCTGGAACAAAGAACTTGGCACAACACGCGCAGAGCTAAAAGTCAGATTAGTTTTATTAAACAGATCGACAGTTGAGCACAACAGCAAAATCCAAGCAAACATAACAAATGGGCAATGCAGAGTCATGGATAGAGAGACAGGGAAGGGTTGAAAACCAGGAAATCAGATAGATAGGCGAACAAATCCAAAGGGGAGTAATCCAAGAAAAAAAACAGAGAGACAAATATCAGGCAACCAGAACAAGGGGAGGACCAACGAGAGTGTGAGTCGAGGGCAAAGGGAGTCAGAACCAGAGTTAATAACAGAGAAAGACAGGAGAGAAACGCTCATCAAAGCAAACAGGGTTTGGCAAAACTTCGCAACATGTGTGTGAGGGGTTTAAATGCAGACTGGGTGATGAGAAGCAGGCGTGTGTAATCAGTACTCAAGAGAGCTGGAACGGGAGACTGAGGTGTGATTGGATGACTGGGGACACGTGAGAGTGAGGTCATCGGGTAGTGCACTCTGGGAAATGGAGTTCGGGAGGTCGGCGGTGTTAGGGAAACCCGGAGGCGTGACAACTGGGTAGAGCGCTGCCTGGTTTCTCCTGGTGTAGTCAGTGACTGTGTCCAACACCAGGTAAATGCTCATTTGCTTGAAGATATGCATTTAATGACAGCGGTGAGGACGAGTCACAGTATGCCAACTTTCCCTTTCAGTAACTAGGCCTCAAAATGGAAACTGCTGTATTGACCACGCCGTATATCATTGACACTCGATGCAAGCTAGTAGGAGGTCGGTCTATGTTTAGTGCATCTACACCCTTTCCTCGCCTCACCAGGCTCGTACAGCGTTGCGTGGTGGGTTTGGAGGAGACAACCGCCAATAAATGAGTACTTGCTGCCATCTAGTGGAGCGGAGGGGTTGGTGACGTCTATGGATTACGTCTACAAAGACGTTGTTNTCCTCGCCTCACCAGGCTCGTACAGCGTTGCGTGGTGGGTTTGGAGGAGACAACCGCCAATAAATGAGTACTTGCTGCCATCTAGTGGAGCGGAGGGGTTGGTGACGTCTATGGATTACGTCTACAAAGACGTTGTTTTCTCCGTGTTTGCCTTTTAACGCCTATTAATTAATTATTATTAGCATTTTTATGAGTCTGTTACTGTCTTTTAGTGCTATTTATTTTTAAATAACTTTATTTTAACTTTTAATAGTTTATTTTTGGTTTGTAATTGGTTTAATGGCTCCAGCGGGGGAGATAAAAGCTCTACGGACAGTATCCATCTAACTTCCGTTCCTGGCAGATAAATGGGAGTCGGGTTGTTGGGCGGGAGCTGTGGTGCGCTGCTGGAAGAACGAGATCTGGTAGGCTTGGAATATCCCTTTTGCTTTATGGCATGTTGAATTATGGGGCTTATAGATAAGGGGTGTGTTTTAATCGTAGGTGGTTGCGGTTGTGTAATTAAGTCCCTTCGGTGTACTGGTAGGTGGGGCTCTCATTCATTCATTCGTTCACTCATTTATTTGGTTCGGTTGTAGTAAATAGCGGTGAATGAGGCCGTTGTATACATCCGTATGGACTGCAAGTGGTGTAAAGCACTGAGGAGATGTAGCTATTTTAGTTTAGAGTTTTATTTTAGTTTTGAGTTATTTTATTGGGGTTTTTTTTATAAATAAATTACTGAAGTCATAAGTTTGGGCTCAATTGGTGCACTTTGTGAAGGTTGGCTGTAAGGCTAAATGGTAATTAGCACTTTTATGGCCAACCTGGGAAGGTATATCAGTATCCACTTAGGTGGGGTGTGTCTGTTTTGTAATTTAAAGGTTTTTTTTGTGATCTATTTCTCTCGTTCAGTGTGTTGAGACTTGGTCATTTGCAGGCCACTGTGTTTTTTTTTTTTTTTTACACATATATAGTTTTACTACTTGTATTGAGCTGTTGGTTAAGATTTTAATTTTGAGCGATTTCTTCACTGAACTGTCCAATAGTGGAAGCATTTTTATGCATACATCTTGAGGTACCGAGTATGGTGATCCTAGGCT
>CM067477.1:32696664-32741841 GCA_034552555.1 Semaprochilodus insignis
TTGGTGCTCCACTGCCCACCCTCCAGGACTTGTACTGTTCAAGAACCAGGAAACGGGCTGGGAACATCATCACAGATCTGTCTCACCCTGGACACAACATATTCCAACTCCTCCCATCCGGCAGGCAGTACAGGACCCTGTACACCAAGACCACCAGATACAGGAGCTACAGGACCCTGTACACCAAGACCACCAGACACAAGCGCTACAGGACCCTGTACACCAAGACAACCAGACACAAGTGCTACAGGACCCTCTACACCAAGACAACCAGACACAGGCGCTACAGGACCCTGTACACCAAGACCACCAGACACAGGCGCTACAGGACCCTGTACACCAAGACCACCAGACACAGATGCTACAGCACCCTGTACACCAAGACCACCAGACACAGGAGCTACAGGACCCTGTACACCAAGACAACCAGACACAGGAGCTACAGGACCCTGTACACCAAGACCACCAGACACAAGCGCTACAGGACCCTGTACACCAAGACAAGCAGACACAAGCGCTACAGGACCCTGTACACCAAGACAACCAGACACAGGAACAGCTTCTTTCCTCAGGCCATCACCTTCATAAACAGCTGGCCAGTCACATCATCTGCTGGACCATAGTTACTCCTGTTCCTCCACAGTGTTCACCGGTTTCACTCACATGCCAGATTATACACCAGTCTCTTCACCGTACATGTATACTAATACTGTTGCACTACCTCAACACTACTGCCTCTACCTCAACACTGCTGCCTCTACCTCAACACTACTGTCTCAACACTACTGCCTCTACCTCAACCCTTGTACGGTGTCTGTATGTATCGTGTATATGTGGAGTCGGTGTGTATATGGTGTATACTGTGTACAGTGTATATCGTACGGTGTCTGTATGTATCATGTATATGTGGAGTCGGTGTGTAGAGTGTATATTGTGTGGTGTGTGTATGTAGTGTGTATATGTGGAGTCGTTGTGTATATGGCGTATACTGTAAGAAAACATAGCTTGATCCAGCCCTTACTGCAGTTATAGCTTCTACTTTTCTGGGAAGGTTTTACACTAGATGTTGGAGCATTGCTCCAGGATTTCACTGCCTTCAGTCATAAGAACATTGGTAAGATTGTTGGATGATAACTCCCCAGCCCATTCCAAAGGTGCTCTTCATTACTCCAAAAAATGCAGTCCCGCAGCCTAATGCTGGTGGCCTTTATACACCTGAGTAGTCATGACCAAATACGGAATACGGAATACACTCCCCTAATATATTTTGTTAAAGTACTTAAAAAGTCTAAAAAGTATTTAGAATTCATTTAGAACACATCCTGATAAATCACAAAGGGAAAACAAATCTGCTGTTGTGATTTTTATATTATTTAAAATTATATAATGGAATTAAATTGACACTGTTCCTCGCTGTTACTGGTTGGCAATTCAAATTAGTAGTCTTAAAAAGTATTTCTGTTGTTCAGACACTTATCACAAAAATGTATTTTTTCTTTTAATTAGTTTTTTTTTTTTTTGAAATACAAATAGTGTGTTTATGTGTTACAAGAGGCCATTTTAAGCCTAGTCTAGTATACTATAGTTATATGATGTTTTGTACATGTAAATGGTCTGCCAGAGGCAGAAACTCTCCCCAACAGAAGCCACTTTTCTCCGCTGTCTGAATTCTCTCAATGAAATTTTAGCCCTTTTCCCCATTACAAGTTGATGTCATCTTGTAACACTTTCTTGCCCGCCTAACAGCAAGCTTGGAACTACAACAGTAAAGACTTACCGCTCTGAAATGTCCTGCTACAGTCTAACTTGCAAAGGTAACTCAGGTCCACCAACTTGCTCTGCCCAACCTTCAAGATCTTACTTTGGCACAAATAATACGGCAGAACCAACAGCATTGTGAGAATAGCCACAAAGGTGCAGGGGTGACTTGTAGAATGGCTCTCTGGCGGCTGACCAATCAGAGTATCTATCATATTGTTTAAAAACATTCCTCACTGAGCAAGGATTTGAGGTATTTTACCCTTTTGATGCAGAATCTTCAAAGGCAGGGATCTCTGTGCGTAAAAAGGCCATGACCTTCGATCTCTCAAATAGCACTGGATTAAAAATCAGAATGGTTCTGTGATGGATATCAACACATGGATTTAGGAATTTAGGTTTGACTATTGTGTATAAATATTGCATTGTCACAGAATGAGCTTATCTGAGATGCACAGATGCATGGTGCACAGTGTTTGTGTTGATGATAGGAAAGGTGATGCAACACTTTCAGCTCCAGTATATCTGTCACCTGTCACTCCACCAGTTGTTTCACAAGGGTTTCATAAAGGTGATGCCTTTTATAGTTTAGAAGGTGAACAGTGCGGTTTTTACTAGACTCTTCTTTCACAGTTCCTAACTCTTCTACTTGCTGATGTCCTGATAGAAAGCTTTGCCTGTTGTGCTGTCACCAATAAAAATCCACTCTACCTTCACAAACATCTGGGATTAGTTTTTTTCTTTGATTCCTGTGAAACATTCTTGTCTTGCCGCTTTGTTTTTTCAGCTCAGTGTTTCTATACTTTTACTTTTAACTGGATTGAAAACTACATCTTCTAAACCACCTTCCTTCTTCCTTCTAATTAGTCTATACATTCTTTCTTTTATTGATTCTTTTGTTATCAACTTACACAACTTAAGAAGTTAATAGAACATGACAAATTAAGTAGCAGTAATTAACCACCAAGCCAAAAAAAAAAGCAACAGTGAATGCAGTTGTGTTTATTTAGTGGATTTAGCAAAGACATAGGAGTCATACTGCAATACCTGCAGAATTTAAATACGACAGTCATGATCATGAACAATAATTATATTAAAAAAACATCACCTAAAAATTACACTATTTTTTATTTCTCAGAACCATTACGTCTTCTTTGACGGCTTCTAATGCCCTGAGGGTTTCTCAGAGTCATTAGGTGTTCTCTGTAGTCTTAGAAGGCCCGAGGGTCCCTAGACAATGTTAATTATTAGCCTGACTTGCGAGGGTGTTAAGGGTTCCTAACAATTTCATAGCAGCATATTTTGTAGTCATTAGTCAGAAGAATATTTGTGAGACTCTCATTCAAAGCAGTAACTTATCTCATCAGCATGTATGCAGTCTTGAACCAATGACCATAGCATTGCTAGTTCCGTTTTCCATGATGACCTATTCAGTAATAGTTGGTTGGGGTGTTTGATAAGAATTCTGCATCAAATGGACCAGCTCCTAACTCCTAACTAACGCCAGCCTTAGTTCTATGAACCCTGTGTTCTGCACATTGTTTTCCCCGACTCACCTGACTCAGCACATAAGGAGATTAGTTGATGAGCTGAATCAGGTGTGTTAGATAAGGGACAGCATAAAAGTGTGCATTGTGTGGAGTTCCCTGGATTGAAACTCATGCTGTACTCTGTATCGCTAATTCCATCTCCCAATTCTATTTGACATTAGCTGACATTTACATTTCCTGATGAAGTCGTTTTGTGTGCCAAAAGACTAATCTCATTGTATACTGATGTATCTTCAGGTCTACAGTTATATTTGTGACTCCACTGCTGTGCTCCCTTCACTGGCTTCCTGTAGCTGCACCAACATCAGATTTAAAACTCTGATGCCTACAAAGCCAAGAACGGACCAGCCCCTCCCTACCTTATGGCAATGGTCAAGAGTCGATTTGTACCTCGAGCCCTTTGAGCTTCAAGTACAGCTCGTCTCGATCTGCCATCCCTGAAAACGCATGGAAGACAAGCGTCCAGACTCTTCTCTGTCCTGGCTCCCAGATGGTGGAATGAACTCCCACTGGCTGTCCGAACAGCTGAGTCTCTCGTAGTCTTCAAGCGCAGGCTGAAGACCCATCTCTGTATAAAGCACTTAAATGAGTGAGCACTAGTAGCTGCGTATACCTTGTTGTTGCACTTATACTCACCATGATCTCTCCAGGTATGAGCACTGGGTTGGGTTGCCAGGTGATGCACTTATGCTATATATGTCTGTGTATTATTCTCTCTATGTAGCAGCACTGGCCCTTGTTCGGGCAGTGTCTGAGCTCAGGGTGAGTTTTAGACTCCTAACTTACTTATACTAGCTGGGAAACATTATCCGACAGAACGCTAAGCACGGTTGTAAGTCGCTCTGGATAAGAGCGTCTGCTAAATGCCATAAATGTAAATGTATATTTATATTTCTTGTATATATTTCTCGCCTCCTTGCGAAGTGAGATAGATTTATATATTTATCCATAGTGAACTGTACTATGTATAGTTTATGGTTAATAGCTAATAATACTACTGAGCCGGTACCAACCCATTTAGGTTTTTCATACTACACAACTATGTTATATACTGTGCTGTTTTTGTGAAACTGCTACTGGCTGCTAAATTCCCTTCGGGATCAATAAAGTATCTATCTATCTATCTATCTATCTATCTATCTATCTATCTATCTTTTAATGTGTCATCTTCTGCAACAAAGTTCCCACAGTGACAGTTCTAGACTTGCTGTTGAGTACATCATTAGAGACGTGCTTGTTTCGCTCTGTTGTTGTTTCAGCTCGGTGTCCTGCTCTTGTTTCTGTGGGCGTCTCGCGCCTGAGTTTTGATCCTCGTAAGAGTCTGCTGTGCGTTTGGCATTACTCCACCTTTCTAAGTTCATCTATTGTGTGCCTTCACCATCTCACCTGCTTCCCACTCTGGGGGAACACTGCCTGTGGGCATCTCTCTCTCTCCCTCTCTCTCTCTCCCTCTTTCTCTCTCTTTCTTGGCAGGTGAGAGCAGGTTTATTTCCTAGCTGAACTCTAGACCTGCTTGGCAGTCTGTAGCCTCAGACACTGATACTGCGTTCCACAGCAATGCTGCTGGCAGAGCCCAGCGGAGCTGGACAAATCTACCTCTCACCTGGCTCCTGTTGAAACAGCTGACCTTTTGAACCTGCTCACCCACAGCCAGCCATGCAGGTGTGCTTCTCTAACAGGTGTGTTCTCCTTTAACAGGTGCACTGGCAGCTGCCCATTTCTCTTCCGCAACAGAGACAGAGAAAGGAAGGGTTTAAGTAAGTCTTAAGTATTGTACACAATTTCCAAATTAACCAAAACATGTTGGTAGACCAGATTAGCAGGCTGACCAGCATGGGGTATGTTTATTAGTTGGTCTGCCAGCAAAACGAACTTGAACAAGATGGGATCAGAATAGTAACAGGTACCTGTTAGCACAGTCAACTGATGCTTTGTTTGACCTATGATGCACTAGTTTACCTGCTGATGATAGAAGTTATCAAGAGGTCCATTTACAGTGCATTAGTTGGGAAGTTTGGGACGTGTTCCAGAGAGTGTTACCAGTCCGAACTCCTTCAGTCTGACATGTGTAACAGCTGAATACAGGCAGTGGAGCCATCATGAGCCCAGGCTAATGATAACTTTAGCTAGACAGGCTTATGCTTACACACTGGCTTCTCTAGATCACATTAGCCTGTGACCAGGTCAACATCTCCAACTGTACTACATATCCAAACAGAGCTGGCCCCACCAACAAGACTTGCAGGAGGCCCTGCAGAAAGCACTAGAGAGAGAAATGGTGTTGTTGGCATCTTTATGGTGCGTGGATACTGCCAGTCTCGCAGTCAGAGCGGTGGAGGAGTCATGCATGGTACATGTTAGTCCCACTCCACATTGTAAGGTAGGGACTGATAGGGGGAAGAGGATGGCTGACGCTGACAGGTGAGGGCAAGAATACGGGCCTCGTTGCCTGGATAGCTGAGGTGCAAGAATGAGGTGAGAAACCACAGGATTGCTTTTAGACCTACTGTGTACCACTTTGAGCTTCAGAAGTAGCCTTTTAGTGATGATAAAGCCACCAAAGACCCAGTGCGCGGCTCTAGTGGGGTGCCTGTGGTGTTGTGGACTCAATTAATGTCAACTGGGAGGCCTCCTACCTCAGATATTAATGAAGGACATTACTTGTTGCTCCGTATTCCCACCAAAGCCCCTCTCGCTGGACTAAACGATGTTATTCTAGAGATAAAACAGGTAGACATACAAGCAACGTTTAGTCATCAGTTCTTAATCAGTCAGTAAACTGAACACCCACATCTGTATATGCTGTGAGGTGTTATTTGAGTGAGTAAAGTTGAACAGTGGCCAGCATGCTCATGGCAAGGGGATTTATCAAAGTTTGAACGAGGCATGATAGTGGAATGCCTTGATTGGGCTCATGTCAGGCAAACGTGCAGGCCACACCATTCATCAAAACATTCCAGAATGCTCCTCAAATTTTGGACAACTTGGGCCCGATGGCACGGTGCATTATCCTGCTGGAATATCCCATCATTGTGGGCAAGGTGCATGCAGTCCAAGTGGGATTGCAAATGGTCACCAAGCAGTAAAACGTAGCAGACACCGGTCAACGATGTGTTTAGGTGGACCAGTGAACCCAACCCATGCCGTGAGAACACACCCCACACCTGTATGGAACCACCACCAACCTGCACAGTGCCTTGTTAAGTAGTGGCCTTTTTCAGCAAAACTGATTAGAGCTGAATGGAAGTATTGCATCACCCAGTAGGGAGTCTCATGCCTTGCTATGCTACCCAAAATTCAACCTCATGAGCCTCAGCCCTAGTAATGCTGGGAAGGAAAGGACCCCCACTGAACTGGCTTGTTGTCACTCCCCCAGACACCTCCTCAGAATATGCCTGATGACTCCAGGTGCACGTGCATATGCTAGGACGCAGCTGCTGAGTTCAGGCATGAGACAAAAAAAGAACTACGACCTGCACACTCAGGGACGGCACTTTGGGGTAAGGTGGCTAGTATAGGTCTGTAGCCCGCAACGGAAGAAGAGCTGGTGCCCTAAATCAGACAGCCACTGTGTGGGTTCTGGAGACCTTAGGAAAAGGTGTTTATAGTGTGCAGTTCTACTTATGTATGGTGTAGCTGTGGTTAACAACAGCAGGGGAGAAAATATATACAAACACAAAAATATATAGACACACACATATAGTCAGTGTGACCCCAGAGCTGAGAATGATCCACCACCCAAATGATACCTGCTGTGTGGTCCTGTGGAGGTCCTGATCACCTGAACATTGAGCTGCTATTCTCCTACCTGCACCGAAGACTTTATATATCCATACTGTTTACAACCACATACTTAACTGCACACTTGCTACCTCAACACACAGTACATGTACACTAGTACTCTACATTCTGACATACAGATACTGCTCTTACACTTTGCACATGTCCTACTGTACTGTTACAAACACTGTTTTTGTGTATTTGTCTTTGCACTATACGCTATTCATACATATGTATATTCTTATAACTGCACTGGAGACGGAGCCTGTGTTTCATTATACTGTACAACCCTGTATTGGTATAATGACAATAAAGTTGATTTGAATTGAATTGAATTGAGAGAAACAAATAAACTACAGTCATTACAGCAATTACAGAATTACAGTAGTTAATAGATGTAGTTGGAGATGATAAAAAGGAGGTGTACTCTCTCTCTCTCTCTGTCTCTCTCTCTATATATATAATATGTACTGTATATACTGCATATAAAGTCTGTAACTGCTGTATATACATAGATATATAAATAATTATATATAACAGACCAACATCCAAATGCTAATAACAACATAATGAGAAGAATTATTGTAACAGCCTCTTTGCTATTAAATGATGTTTAAATGAATTTCTGTTTGTAATAACTTTATTTTATAACTGTGTTCTTTAATTAATCAATGACTTGATTAATGTATTAATTAATTAGTTTATTTATTGCACGCTTTCAGTGAACATGACAGAGACATAACAAATATGGACGAAAGGAATCGCTTCTATGTAGTTAAGAAGTCTAGTAGTAGGTTTATGCACGCAACGTCCATGAGCTCAGCACGTTGATGCCGAGTTACGTCAGCAGCGTGTCACGCCGTTCCCGGAAGTCGACCGAGACTGTGCAGCGATGGAAGCTCCTCTGGCAGAAAGCGACATTGTTACTCTGAGAAACAGGTTTAAAAGAGATGCTGAACTGCTTTTACAGGCCGTGTCGGAGGAGGACGAGAAGAGTAAGTGCTTTGGAGAGCTTTCGTGTGTTCGTTTACGCCCTTTTTAAACGAGTAGAAAACAGAAGGTCTCCAAAGTTAACTCCGACCACACATTCAAAGTCTCCGTGAAAAGTCACCTGAGTCTCAGTTCGTGTTCTGCTGTCCGTGTTTACATCGAACACTAGCGATGTTTTAATAAACAAGAAGATGAAGAAGCAGCAGCACGAACCAGAGCAGACATGTCCTGAAGCTATTTATAAAGTTAATCTGCACAGCAAAATCCCCCGTGTTGCAGGAACACCTACAGTGTTGCATTAACTCCTATTTTAGTGATTTAAGCTCAGCTTAAATGCAGCTGTCTCTTATTTAGTGGTACATGGAGACAGTGTGCGGTGTGTAGGCAGGTTCAGCTGGCAGCAGCAGCTACAGCAGCTGTGCAGTGGTGGTGCCATGCCCGGATGGGGACGAGTGGAGTGGGCAGTGGGCGACTGTAAAGGCCACTTGGCCTAATGCCACTGCTGGCTAGAAGCTTTATCTTTATCTTGTCAGCTCTCAGTGGCTGATCTGTTGTAATGGATGCTGGCAGTGAAAAGCGGATTCCCGTCCACCTTGATGTGCATTACCCCGATATGTAGTCACTAAGCTCACCAATAAACTGCAGTTATTTTCTGAATGCTTTTTCTGTAAAATGTTTAACCCATAGACTTGCTGTATGTGCTGTACATTTTCAGGAACTACTGTAACACTAACGTGTAGGCTGTGTGGATTGAGAAGCTACGTATGGAGTTTAATTTGCCTCGCTGCTACAGTGCAAAACTAAAGAAGCACGCTTTGAACACCATAAATGTCTTTTCTAGGTTAGGGGTAAGTTGTGTAGTTTGATTTATTGGAGTTTTAAATTTAGTTTTCTAGTTTAACATGATGATTCACAGGACTCCACAGAAGCGCCACTGGAAGTTTGACCTTTGCTCAGCACTTTTGTCTTAAAGTGCTTGTACACTCTGGCTGTTTCACTTTATGATATGACAGTATGATTGATTATGATGTTGTTTTCTGCTTTAATGGCAGGTAAGGAAGCAGAATCTAAGCCTCTACCCCGCATTAACCGACACTCTGTCTTCTGGATCCTGGCCTCTGTGGGTTTGACCTACTATGTAGATTTCTTCAACGTCATTCTAGAAAACGGCGATATTAAAAGGTGATTATATACTTCCTTATATATTTACGAAGGTTATATTATAAGGCATTAATTGAGCCAGTGATTAGATAATTATTCATGAAATATTTTATAGTCTTTTATAGACTACTTTTATTGGGAGATGGCTGTCCTAAGCCCTAACCCTAACTAAATTGCACCTTGTGAAAATGATACTCCAGTGTTGGGATACGGTCACTCAAAACAACATTGAGTTTAAGTTTGTCAAAGTCAGAGTTATTCTTGGTCCATGTATGATATATACAGGATTTGGTTGAATAAAACAATTACAAAATTATGTGTTTTGTAGATCACAATATGTCAGACAGAAATCAGTAACCGCTAATGTCAGTGTGATTTGAGCAAAATGATTATGATGGTGATTTAGACATGCAGTTTGCTAATGAAGTATGAGCTTACATTACTTGTTGGTGACATTAACCTTATAGCTGGAGTATCAAACGTGCCCTGGCGTTTCCACTGTCTTTGGAGTATGGGTCAAACCGGGCAAAGGCAGTGAAAATGGTACATGGATGTCTTGGTGTATAAGCTGCAGTTGGTTCCACCTTGGTTGAGCTGAGGTGTAGCTGTTTACCTGGTGTAGTCAGGTTAATCTGCTGGATTAGCTACTCTGTATCAAACACTGTTCCTTTGTAGTGAGGACACGGTGTGTCTGCCAGTGCTCTGTAATATAATTCTCTTCCTGTTTACAGAAGAATACGAGCACACAAACCGCACCAGAAACACTTCTACTAACCTGCGGCAAATGTAGCTCAGCGCTTCTTGCGTTTCACCTTCACTGATATGCTGTTGTAATGTACGGTGACTATTTTGACATTTTGAGCAAAAAAAATGTTTTGAGCTTTTTCGACCCGACATTTGGCTTTATGCATTCTGGTAAACATCATTCTCCTGGTATCCGCCAAACCCAGATTCATCCATCAGACTGTGAAATAGTGAGGCTTCAATCCGCACTATGGAGAACATGTTCCCACTGCTTTCCAGTGGAAGAGTGCCCTATGCCACTCTAACCCACGCTTGTGCATAGTGATCTTGGACCTTAGGAGCTCTGGAGCTGCTCTGCCTTGGAAATCCATTTCATCAACTTCCTAAAGCACAGTTCTTGTGATGAAGTTGCAACAAAGGTTCCTCTTGCTCTGAGGGAGTTTTTCCTTGGCTTGCTCGTAGGAGGTCTTGGAACCGGATTCTCTGCAAAGCTGCTTTGTGACATCGTCTGTTAATAAATAAAAAAAAAAAAAAACACAGTGCCAGCCACATTTATTGGCACCCCTCGTTAAGATGTGTTCTTAGGCTTCTAATAAATTCTTATTCTTCTTTTATTGTTTTTTTAATAATATAGGACAACAATGCAAAAAAATAGAAAAATCCAATCTTTAATTCAAGTGCATTTATTCAGTGGGGAAAAAAATCCCACATTAAGAAATAATTATTTTACATGAAATCATCTGTGCCACAATTATTGGCACCCCTGATGTTAATACTTTGTACAACCCCCTGTTGCCAACAAGACAGCACTTAATCTTCTCCTATAACATTCCACAAAATAGGAGAATACAGAGAGAGGGATCTTCCACCATTCCTCTTTGCACAGTCTCTCTAAATCGTCCAGAGTCCTGGGTCCTCTCCTATGCACTCCCCTCTTCAGCTCCTCCCACAGGTTTTCAATTGGGTTGAGGTCTGGGGACTGAGATGGCCATGGGAGGAGCTTGATTTTGTGAAGAGAAACAGGCCCACAACATCACTGACCCCCCCATACTTCACAGTGGGCATGAGGTGCTTTTCCACATACTCATCTTTTGTGTTACGTTGACCCACTTAGAGTGTTTGTTGCCAAAAGGCTCTATCTTGGTCTCATCTGACGAAAGCGCATGGTCCCAGGTAAAGTCCCTGTACCGCTTGTTGGCATGTGGATAGCGCCTGATGGTTGTTATGGAGACTTTGTGACCCCGAGATGCTACTCTTTGATGTAATTCAGTGAGCTTCTCTTACCATCCTCCTCACTGTGCATGGAGGCAGGATAAACCTGCGTCCTCGTCCAGGCTTGTTTGCCACTGTTCCAGGTGTGACGATTCCTCTGACTGTAGATATTGGCAGGTGTAGGCGAGTGGCTATTGCCTGACTTATGAAGGTCAACACACATCTGTCTTACTTGAACGGTGTGCTCTCTTGCCTTTCCTGTGTTGAAGAGTGGATAAGAGAAATAGGCCTCTGTGTCACATCATATTTATACCCCAGGGAAACAGGAAGTGATGAATTACTAATTAAAGGTTCCTAGATACTCTGATCAACTTTATAAACTACAGTAGACATGACAGAAATGCTTCAATTACATTCATTTTCTAGGAATTGTTAGGGTGTGGCAATAATTGTGGAACAGGTGATTTTATGAAAAAATAATGATTTCTTAGTCAGGGATTATTTATTTTATTTTTTTAATTCAATTGAGTTAAATGTTACATTTTTCTGTAACCTCTGTGTGAGATTATGCTTCTGCAATAAAAATCAAATATATTTTAAGGCTTTTAACACATCTTAACAAGCCAATAATTGTGGAGGGTGCTGTGTATATATATATATATAGATATATGTAATATAATCGCAGAGAAAAAACAAATTGCAATGTCAGTATTTTCCAATATCGTGCCGCCCTAGTGTCTTTAAAGCTCTTGGGAGCGCATGCTTTAGAATCCTAGCAGGTTACTGACGTCTATCAGGGACAGCCAAACACGTTTCACATGGTTTTTGCGTGCTATTGTTCTCACCTCAGGGGAACATTCAGTCTCTCATGCTCATGTTCGAGTGGAAAAATACAAGGATTAGTGAGGTTCCTTTTTGTTTATCTTCTTATCTTCCACATGTAGCAGTCGGTAAATCACATGTTGTAGGCACGTAGCCAGTGTAGATGCTGTGCTTAGGTTACCTGTAGTTAAGGAGAGCTCTCTTTCCACAGGTCTACAGTTATTACAGCAGACAGAAAGTTGTTACCGTCATATATAACAGACGTAGTAACAATAAATCTTCTCTCTGGTCCATGTTTATGCTGTTCAGTCTGTGAATTTACGCATCTCTACTTTTTTAAGTGTTTTTTAATTTAGAAATTTTAAATTTAGTTCTGAACTGGACCAGCTCTCTTAATGCAAATGGTCATGAAAATATTTGAATATTTGTATTTAAATTTATTGTACAAGTAGAATCACTTGTGTTAATTAATTTGTTAATTCATATTTATTGTATTATAACTTACACAGTGTAGATTAAAAAACAAACTAAGATGTATTTTTAAATGTCTTATTGAGTATTTTAAGTACAAGGCATGTGAAGACTAATGTTTTAATTGGTCTTTTTATACCATTCTTCTTGGTATACTATGTTTGTACACTAAGTTCCGCAGTTTTCAAGATTTCAACACCGTTCCAACTCCAAAATGTTTGGCTGGGTGAGAAATGGTGTGCAGAAATGGACAGCTTTTTGATCGGATGCACGTGTAGGAGCGGACTTGCCCCCATTAAGAATGAATGGGGTGGAAAAGTACACTCGTCTGTTTGTGTCCAGAACCCCCCACCCCCCCGTTCCTCCCACTGAATGGGTGACCCCATTCAAACCCTATTGTCTCCTTTAACCTGTGGACACCAAACTGCATGTACTCTCTCAGGGCAGATCCACAGACATACTGATCTGCGCTCCTCTATATGTTTATTTATCCCTTATTTCTCCCATGGACTCCCATTTTTACTACCACCTTAGCAACCGGCTAGCAACAAACTTATGCGGCGCAGTCACTCTGCACGTTCTTCAGGAAACGTACTTGTCTTTTTCTGTGGAGAAGGTTAAATAGGGATACAAAACAGTTCTCTACAGAGAACGCTTACAAGGTGGAATTTTAGTCCACACTTAACATTTTAGTTTTTATTTGTTTGTTGAGTTTAACATATTTCAGATAAGAGCCTTTTATTATCCCACATAGGGAAATTTGCATCGTTACAACAGAATAGCAGCAGAACAGATACAGAACAAGAGGTAGACTACAGTGCAAGTTACAAAATAAGAAATTACAGAAAATAAATTAAATCTCTATTGTTAGGTAAAAAATACAATAAGCAACTATATAAATTTACATGTTATTGTACAGACATATTTTGCACAGTTATTGAGAAATATTGCACAGATATTGAAGATATTGCAATTATGAACTCTTATACCAGCTACACAAATACTGATAATCTTGGCAGTCACCTAAATACTGATGGTACAGACAGACATGAAAACATAAACTATTAAATGTGCTATAACTTTTGCACATATGTTAAATTCAGTCAGTAAACAGTAGTTGTGCATTCAAGTGTGTAAATGTGTGTTCTGTAGAGCACTACTAAAATCAACAAGATGTGAAATTTGACCAGGGGCACCCAAACTTCTGCAAACTGATGTATAGTGAATACTTAGGCACCGTTAGAAACTGACCTGTGTCAGTGGGACCGTGCTCTGTGATAGTACTGCCCCGAGCAGCAGACTGGCCCACGCACTGTCTGATCTAATACTAAAGCCAGGAGGGAGTGGGCTGCAGAGAGATTGTGCTGCGTATATTTTTATGTGTATTGTTGCATAAAAATATCTTTTTTTAAGATACATTGAAAATGGCTTTTACATTGTGTGAATGCACTTTGCTCACATAAATGGACACATAACATGTTGCACTGATTTACATTTAAAGTGACATTTGTTGTCACTTTCTACTATAAAATTCTGCTTTTGGAGATGAAAAGTTTAGTTATGGCAGTGCCGATATGTGTGCTGTATGTACTGCTTTAGCTGGCTAAGCTCCAGCATGGTCTCACTCTACTGAACATCCTTATTACTCTCATCTCACTGTGATCAATGTAGCCTATCAGGGATTCAGTGATCTGATTTCACTGCGGAACTTTCCTCTTCAACAAAGAGCTAGTTAGTTAAACCAGGGGATTTGGTGCAAATGCCCGCAGACACTGCAGGCCTTGATGGATTTAATTTAGTGGTGCAAGGTTAGACAGAGCTGGACTAAATATGCCCTATTGTGTGGTCTGATCCAGTGTTCTGGTCAAAAACCAAAAGGTCTTTCATGTTAACCCCTAATGTTAACCTCTATCGGTTGTTGTTGTTGTTTATTCATAGTTATCATTGTTTGCCAAGTATAGTATAAGTATTGCTCTGCTAGGTAAATCAGAGATGTAGTCTGTGACACGCAGGTGTATACACCTGTGCTCACCTGGAAACCACTGGAATTTGTGTATACCTACTTAAAATAGATTTTGGTGATATACAGTATATTTTTGGTCAAACTTTTATATATGAACTTTTTGACATGAGAAAAGATTCAATGAACACTGAAACCAATTCTCAGTGGCCAAGGAAAAGCCTTACTCTCAGTCCCCATCTAACTAGCTGAAAGTATTGACCACTAGAAGTGAGACAGAGTCAAGACTTTGACTTTTTGCGACTTTGTAGGGGTCATGATTTACTACACGTAACTTTTCATCTTGATTTTAAACATAATGAAATATCTCCTTACCCGCTCAAATGTAAATAGGAATTATAAGGTACAAACTTGAATACCCTGTATAATACAAACATATTATTATTATTATTATGATTATTATGATAAACCTATTGTTTATTATTTGTTTATTACATTTCAGAGGTGCTGAAAATAAAGTCCTAGGCAATGAGGTTGTAGGATTATGGATTATGGCTGAGGGACTGAGGCAGTGGAACTGACTGTTGCTAGAAACGTAGAAGCACACAATAACTTTGAGTGTAATTGTATGTTGTACCCTTAAGATTTCCAAAACTGGAACTAAGGGGGCCCAGTCCAAACAATGAAACGCAGCCCAGGCCTTTATACCCCCTCCAAATTGTACAGTTGGGCTATGCATTTGGGCAAGTAGCATTCTCCTTCATCTGCCAAATCCAGATTTATATGTCAGAGAGTCATATGGTAAAGGTATGATTCATCACACCGGAACACGTGTAACTTTTATCTAGCTGGGAGGGAAAAGCACTGAGAATAGCTACTTACCTTTAGCGTGAACTGGAAATCATAATGCATTTTCTTTTGGTACCTTAAAATTCTTTTCTGAGTGAAATGGATCTGGGAGGGTTTCTGAGCCAGCTTGGTAATTTTGCTCAGTTGCTGGGGTGGGAGAAAGGGGACGTTAAACCGATAGTACTGGTTATTGGTTGATTTTAAATAGCACTGCTGCTGTAAAGATCATTTCGTTTAGTTTGAGTGTTGGAGAGAGTTGCGTACAGTTTCATGGAAAGTGTAAATAAACACAAATAAGCTTAGTTATATCACCTTGCTTGTTAAATGTCCTGTTTAAGGCCAGGATATAAGATAAACACTGTAACATGCTGAAACTCAACAGGCTCTGGTCCATGTTCGGCTTTGTTTCCCAACTCACCAAAAAGCTTAATAAGAACAGGTGCACACTCGTCGCTGGCTTCCATTTCCTAAACTGTTAACCTCCCCGGCTAAAAAGTAAACCCATCCATACTTTAATATAAAGTCCTTGTGAACGTAATGCAGCCAAACATTTAGGTTGGACTACTTACAACGTGGCGTGGCAGCGCTACAGTGTCATTAAACGGCACTTGCTCAAAACTGCAGTGCAGAAATTGTCAGTCACACAGATTTTAATATATGCACACAGATTACGTACACGATATCCTTTGCTAGCTATCTTACACCTACATGTTAGCTGTATGATGACTTTGCACACGTGCAAATAAATACACGTGCAGAAAGCACACGTGGACAGGTCATGGTGTGAGTAGGTAGCAAGGCAAGTAAGACATCCAGGCATTTTATTCAGTTCAGTCGCACCATTTGTAGTCCTGTGGCCTCCAGAGATTATCATATTTTTTATTAGATTATTAGATTATTCTTTTTTATATATGTATTGGACTTCAAAAGGCAGTGGTTTATAAACTCTGAATGACTACCTCATGTCATGATAGTAAATGTTTTATACCCGTTGTGTTGTTTTTATAAATATATGCTTATTCCATAGTTGATGTCTGGAATATGTTTATTCATTTTGTTTATTCAGACGTCATTCCAAAAAGGAATCATGTTTACTAATGTTTTACATCACCTTTCCTTTAACTGAAGATGCCAGTTGACCCCAATTTGAAAGATACTTTTAATTTTAGGCAAACATTACCAAAGCCAAATTAAAATGCTGTTTTTATTTTTGGTTTTATTTATTGAAGGAATAAATCACTTGACATTTGGGCTCACTTTCACTAGCCTTAGCCAGGTACGGTTACTGCCTGACTTGTTGTTGAATCTAAACATCACTTATATCGTCGCTGTCCAAAGAAAACCAATTATCTCCAAAATGGTAACTTTGCAAGAGGGGGCAAAAACCTAATTTCATTTTAATGCAAGTCAGTGGAACCAGAATTTTTTTCAAACGATTTTGGGCCATTTGTGTTGGTTCGTTCATCATGAAAATTTTCACACAGTGTAAACAGCAGCTGCTGTCTTCAGATGGCGCATAAAAGTAGAAATCGACAAAAATAGAGAAGCAGTGACGATATATTACCTGTCTGCTAGTGTGAAGCAGGCTAGAACAACTAAATAAGCACCACGTGATGCTAAGAGTTTCAAATACAGATGCTAAACAAAGACATTGAATTCCAACAGTCTGGAAAATGCTTCAAAGCCATTGCTAAGGCTCTGGGACGCAAATGAACCAGTTGCCTGAGTTAAGGTCAAAGTAGATTCCATAATAAAACAAAAAAATCAGTGGGTAAAAATGGCATCCATAGGAGAGTTGCAAGGCACAAACCACTGCTGACCAAAAATAATTTGCCAAAAAAAACATCTAGCGGAGACTTTTGAGATACTATTTTGTGGGCTGATGGGTCTGAACTGAAAGACAGGTTTCTTACATCTGGTGTAAAGTCAGCACTGCGTTCCACCATAAAACATCATACCTACAGTCAAATAGTGTGTGGTGGTAGTGTGATGGTCCGGGGCTGCTTTGCTTCTGCAGGAGCTAGATGACTTGTCATAACTGATATAGCCATAAGTTCTGCTCTATATCAGAAAATCCTGAGCGAGAATGTCCAGCCATCGGTTTGTGACCTAAAGCTCAAGCGCAGTTGGGCTGTGCGGTAGGTCAGTGATCTGAGGCACAGAAGCAAGTTGACCTTGGTTTAAAAGAAATGAAATTAAGTTTTGGAGTGGGCGAGTCAAAGTCCTGACCTCAGTCCCATTGAGATGCAGTTTCACATGGTATTGGTAAATGTATGATTGTATCCGTTTATGATTGCTTTAAATAATTTTCAAAGTTTGCTCCTAGTCTTCAGTTGCCCAGTCCCAACTTGTGTTGCAGGTTTTTCACTAGAAGTTTAAGTTAAATATATTTAAAAACTACCTTTCTTGTTTTCAGTTAAAAACATGTCAGACAAACTTTTGCAAAACTGAATTAAAACTGGACGTGACACTAATGCTTGACGCCAGCAATGTTTAAGACCTACGACTAATTCTCGTACGTTTTAAGTTGGCTAGGCTGCCCGTGTGTTAGCTGACATTAGCTAAATTAGCTAGCTGACTGGTATTTTTGATGGAGCCATAAGCTGTAGCTCAAATCCCTGGTTTAGTTTGATCACCCGCAGTGTTTTGCATCACGCTGATGACCCATCGCTCTTCTCTCAGAGTATAGTGACATCATCACTTGGTATGTGTGTTGACATTGGTGTGTTTGTGTAGTTCCTCTTACGGTTGATATGTTGTGTGTTTATGAATGTGTGTCTGTGCATATATTTCTCTTTTGCAGTTGGTGGTTTAACGTGGGCCTGGTGCTCCTGGCTGTGAGTGTGGGCCTGGCAGCGTTCTGTATCGTGTATTTGGAGTGGTTCAGAGGGGTCACACACTATGATCAGGAATATCCTGCTATTCCACCAGTGACCACTGCAGCCTTCATCGCCGCCTCCTGCAGGTCAGTGTTTATATATATGTGTGTGTGTGTGTGTGTGTGTGTGTGTATATATATATATATATATATATATATATATATGTATTTCACATCACACTTCTGAACAGCCACTAAGAAACTATCTGCACCAAAAATATAAAGATGTGAACCGAATAGTTGGTAGTTATACTCAGTTGTTGCCTTCTTTTCTGTCATTTCTAGCAACCCTTCCATCCTAAGTTGTACATAAGAATGATTTTTGATGGTATGACATGGTTGTAGAGAGAGCGATACATCTGCTGAACTGGGATAGAATTTCAACAGTGAAATTGCATAGTGGAGTTGATATTCAATCTCTTGGTGATGGATTAATGAAAACATTTTAACAACAAAAAATATCATTTAAAAAAATCACTCGTTAGAATTCATCCTGTTTGATTCAGTGATTTATGTTTATTTAGTTCATCAGCTACCACCTTTTGTTGATCCACCCCAACACTTCAGCAGTTCCTAGTCAGTTTTTGCCAAGAAGACAATTCTATCTCACACATCTGAATGCGTCAGGCTGCTCCTGGTTGATGAGACTGTGAAGGGCGTTTGCCCTGTGATAAGCGATACGAACTTTGGGTGTGCCAGTGACAGTGTTAGATCTTTTCAAGCTTTTCAGGCAAAAGCTCTGATGATGTAAGGTGCTCTATTGTAGTTATAAATGACTCAATGTTATTTATCCCCTCTATTGTTATATCATAAAGCAATTACAGTACCACAGGACTCTCTTGTGGGCTGTTTGTATTTTACTTTGTATTTTGTGCATTGATGGGCATAGATTTGCAGTGAAAGGTTGCAAGGTGATCTGGTATACTGTTTAATCTGTTTAAACCCCTTGTTCAGGATCAGGATCAAGCTGGATCAGGATCAAGCGGTTCTAGGCCAGTGGTGCCAAGTAAAGGCTACATATGACCAGGCATGTCCCATAGGTGAAACAGGCTCATTCGAACATGAATGGCACTAGATCTCGAGGGCGGGTATGGGTGGTGCAGACTTGTAGGTAACATCAATGGACACCAACCTGACCAACCTTAGCCCTAAAGGGATTCACTGGCGGAGCTAAGGTTGGAGGGGTTAACTCAGAGTGTTCTGTACTTGCCAACTTCAATCATCAGTTATGCCTGCCGGTGCCTGAAAAAGCTAATATCGTTTCTGCACACACGTTGGGGGTTGATGCAGAGTGATGTTACCTAGAGGTCTTCAGATTTTAGAAATGCACATTAAATGTTTTGATCTGTAATCCTTCGTTCAGTAACTAGTAATGGCTAAAGATTATTCTATAATCTCTACTAAACTATAGTCTTATTGAAGCTGCGTTAGATCATCTCTTACAAGGTAAATTGGTAAGTTGAATGGATCTTCTTTACTAGCCCAATGCTGGTCTGTATGGCATTTAGCTGCACATCACTACATAATATTCAGAAATGTGGAACCTATAACATAATCTTGATGCATGCTCTTCCAGTCAGTGCTTATTGGTTTAGATTGGGGAAATTAAACAGATCCTTTATCCTGTTATGTTTCTCCTCTGGTGAAACTAATCAAGCTTGAATAGGCTTGATATCAAGTTATGAGTGCAAAGAATTTATACATGACGGTGAGCTAAATCTGACACTTTCATACATCACATATTTACAGTTTGTTCTTAAATCTGGCCCACAGTGTATTTATTTCGTTTCCTGTGGCCTGGTTTCCCAACATAAGCCTAGACTGATGCTGATGCTTATGCTTTTTGGTTTTGCCTGGACAAGAAACCATGAACCATGAAGCATGATATATTTTAACTTTGTATTTGTACGTTTGAACTGCAGAGTGTGTGTTCTACGTACCACTGCTGCAAAAATAAAAATGTTCTTGTGCAGATTCTACCTGGAGTCCCTCTAAAAGACAGGTGCGCCGTGCAGGATTTCTCCTAGAAAGGTAGAAGTGAAGCCAGTAGTCACTTGAGTTGTAGGACAACCTGAAAGCCGCAGGAGCACAGTGAATAGTAAGCAATGAACTGAATTACAATCATCTCAGTTTGTGCACACAGAACAACAAAATAAGTAAGTAGTCTGAAATGTACATACAAGCATTTATACAAATCAAAACTGCTTAGGAACAAGGTTCTCTGGTCAGACAAAATAAATTCAGAACACTTCGGCAATAATCCGTCATGTTTGGAGAAGGAAGGTCTGCACATATAATCATCATACCCAGAGTGAAGTATGAAGGTGTGAGAATCATGATATGGTGCAAATGGTACAGGGTCATTCCATTTCAGAGGAGACATATTAGAGAGACGTCTTGGCCGGGAAAGGGAGAATGTTTTGAACACAGAAGCCACAAATCTACAGCCAGTATAAGTAGGGACTGGTTTCTAAAGAAGGTGAAGGTGCTTGCTTCTCCCAGCTTAACAGAATAATCTTGGGGATGTAAAGAGGGTGTGCCAAGAGGAGTGAGCTAAGAGTGAACCACAATGCTGCTAAAATCACATGGTTTACATTAACTCGTGTTTTAAAGAATCAATGAAATGTGGTTAAAATTCATACTTGGAAAATAAATCAGGACACGTTTTCTTATATTTTATTTTACAACATTATATAAAACATTAGCTGGGAAACTTTATATAGTTTACATGAATAAAAAACTGCCAGGCAAGTGGCTTCCAGGTGATTCACACATCTAATATACAGGCATTAGCTGTGCAAAGTTTGCCCTTCATATAGTCATATTTCCAACTGAAGTGTACTGGGTATGGAGCTTTATCCTGGAGCGGTATGACAGGATGACGAAGGCAGTGTGAATATTTTCCAAAGGCAATAGATAAATACACATTTTAATTTCACACACAAGATCAAAAGATTTGTGTGCACAGTTCTGTTTGAATTTGATTTTCGGTGACCGTGGGCGAAAGTTTGAAATGTAATTCATATTCTCTTTCGAAAGGGCTTTCTTCATTCTTCATATACCCCACAGGTGTTCTCTAGTTACTAGTTACGTCAGTAGCGTATAGACCAACCCGGCCACCTAATTAATTACACCTGCCTTGTTTTTACATTCAGTGTCCATTTATCATCTCCACCTGTAGGTGCACTTCTATCTATACAATTACAGTCTATAGTCCATCTGTTTCTCTTTTTCTTCAATGACCAGAACCACCACAGAGGAGTTCTCCAGGTGTCAAGGGGTAGTTCTTGCCAATTTGAGAAATCTTGAATGCATCTTTGAGCCAGTCTGTTTATGATCGTGCCACAGCCTCCTTATATACTACGTAGCACTATGTACTAGGGCTGTACCCGACAGTTTTGCCAGTTAAATCGGATTTGACTGTTCAGTTCTGTTATTTCATACTGTTTCATTATTTTATTATTTTCATAATTTCAGTTTGTCTTTATTAAGAAAGTCATATGCAACAGAATCATAGGAACATATCTTTAGTATTTATATAGCTCACTGCATTAAAAGGTTAACAGATTTGAATTATGACCTATTTTAATGACCAATATATAACGTCAAGCTACCGTATGGATTTGTGGAATAATGACATGGACAGAACATGTGTATTTATGTATCAAATGAGTTCTTATAACTTATTAGTTTTTTCTCCCCTTTTTAACAAATGAAGTGTTATAAATAAACAAGTTAAAAGGTTCACAGCAAGGTCCACTATGAAATAACTGAGATCTCTTATTCAACAGGATCGGGCTACTTATCTATTTCTCTTTAAACATAAATAAATACTGTTAAATAAATGAATAACTAATTAACAAATTAAATTATTTAGGTGGCCTGAAATTGTAAATAAATTCACAGCATCGTGTACTTTAAGTATAAAGTTCTTGCCTTTGTCAGGTTGGGCTTATTTAGCTATTATATCTTCTTTAAACATAATAAATAAATAATAAATGAATAAATAAACAAACACTTGCACTTTAAGATTTGAAGGGAACTTATCTGTGCTAATCTGAGTCTAGACGGGGCGAGTGGACGTGCTGTGCATGACGCTGCCAGCCGTTACCTGCCTTGTAAATAGACTTACTCCCTGTTTATGTGTATATATCCTGTAATAAACTGTATTATTTGAGTGGTGGATCATTCTCAGCACTGCACCGACACTGACATACAAGTGGATCAGACCCAGCAGTGCTGCTGGAGTGTTTAAACACTGTGTCCACTCACTGTCCACTCTATTAGACACTCCTACCTTGCTGGTCCACCTTGTAGATGTACAGTCAGAGACGATAGCTCATCTGCTGCTGCACAGTGCAGTGTTGGTCATCCTCTAGTCCTTCATCAGTGGTCACAGGACGCTGCCCCACAGGACGCTGCTGGCTGGATAGTTTTGAAACATGTTTTGTTTGTCTGCTTAAGTGTTTAATTGTGGTTTTTTGACTTTTGACATTATGGTGTGCGTGCGTGTGTGCGCGTGTGTGTGCGCGTCTGTGTTTGTGTTTTCCAGTTTTAACATTGCACTGTGGCCTGTGTGGTCCTTCCTGACTCCAGTGATTCTCTTCACTCAGTTCATGGGAGTGGTGATGCTCATCTCTCTGCTGGGATGAGACTCCTGCAGTCTACAAAGTGAGAACACACACACACAAGTTCAAAAGTATGTATTCAGTGTTTTCAGTGTTTTCAGTAAAATATACATCATTTGGATGCTGATAAACATATAAAATTGTTGGTATACATCGTCTGCGTAGTCTGAAGTGGATGCCCAATGTTTGTTGTTTGTTTGTTTTTTGTATAGTTGACAGTCATACAGTGTCTGACGAAAGTCACACAGTAATTTAAACCATATTGACACATCTGCTCAACTTTAATGACACGTTAAGTTGTTTTATAAAAAGTTTGATTGGACGTGTTCTTCCAGAAAAGGTATGGGCTATTTGGTGTTGAGTTATATTTGTTAGCAACATTCGCCTTGTAGCTCCAGTTCAAAACTAAAGAAGCTTTATTTGCACTCTAAACACGTCTTTGCCGATCGACTGCATCAAGTGGGAAGTTTGGTAAATTTGATTTCTTGCCAGACCATGAAAAATGCATACATAAAATAACTCAAATATCACCCATAACAAGCACACACAGGTGGTTTAATTTTATTAATTTAATTTGGCTGTAGCCCTTTTATTTTTAGCAGGTACAGTTAAACAGTTCTGGAATCTGGAGGTACTGTACCATTCCAGAACCCCTACTTCCCAATTCCCAAATGGGACATCTCATTTATTTTGTGTTTGATCTGCACTATAGTAAAACGATGACTTAAAATGGTACAAAAAGGTGAAAAGTGAGAAGTTTATACATGCTCAGTATATACACTTGGGGGAAAGGTTTAGGCGGAACGTTTGGCTTTTTGTCTCCTGTGTGTGAACTGTGTGGGTGTGTTTACCCAGAATGTAGATAGTGAGCTGCTGATACAACTATCATCAAAGTATCAGGTGACACAAAATGACCTTTTGCAGTTGTGAATGGAAGTGATGAATACAGTTTTCTGTGTCTTTTACAGAGTGACCGTGACACGCTGGAGTCTGGAACACATTCCATTCTGTCTGTATTTATATAATGTGGAATTCCCTCTTTTATATCATTAGTTTTATAGCAGCAGTGTCAGTGTTTTTACTCCGTTTTTCAGTGTAACTTATTTTATATGTATGTGCCCCGGGTAGTGACGTGATGACTAATTAAATGCCTGTGATCAGTTCTATTTTCCAATAAAAGAATTACATTTGAAGTTGTTGCCCTTTTTTTATTGACTGGGAACTGAAGACACCAAATGATCCTGTTTCGATAGCAGAATTTTGTGCCGACAGCAGTCACTGTAATACACAGAATGTTGGGCTTGCCTTGTTAAAGCATGGACGTGTCTGAAAAACATGGTATCTATAGCTACCGGAACTGGCTCGACTTTCACACTGTTTTTGTTTTTCAATTAGGCAGACCGGGTACCTAGAACTGATTTTGGTTTCACCTCTGTTTCAGTTCCGAGCAAGCTGACCCAATACCAAATGGTGATACCAAAACGCTGCAGACTACTGACTGGTCAGAGACAGTTGTCACTATAGCCACTTTTCCATATATGCTAAAGCTAGCTACCAGGTTAGCGTACCTTCTTGCTTCACGTTTTAGCTACCAAAATGGGTTCAGCCTTTGAACTCTGATGTTATATTTCCCAAGCTTTCCTGTTTTCTGGCTTTTCTAAACCAAATTTATCTTCCAGTTAGCTAGCTAGCTTTAGCTCAAGGCATGCGTGGGCTGGAGTTTAGGGAACCAGCCTGGTAACCAGAGGCCGGTTCGATTCCCTGAACCAACAGTAACAACTGAAGTGCCATTGAGCAAGGCACCTAACCCCCCCCTGAGCGCCGTGGATAAGTCTGCCCACTGCTCCCGGCAAGTGTGCTCACTGCCCTCTAGTGTGTGTGTTCACTAGGGAGTGTGTATGTGGGTGTTTCACTTCATGGATGGGTTAAATGGGGAAGACAAATTCCTCTGTGTGTTTCATTCAGTATTGCTAGGAAGACCAGATACACTCTATATAGGTTCTATGTCTGCAGTGGCGAGTAGCTGAGCCATACCATGATGTGAAAAAGGCACATTATACATATGATACAATATGATGTGTTGATACATATGATATGATGTGTTGATTACTATTTTTCTAGTTATTACTTCTTTCTGTAAGGTAACAGAAACTAGTTAAGAAACTAAACAATGCTAGCTTTTATGCTAGCTGCTAGAGGTGTAGTGTTTCTGAACATGATTTGATGTAATTGTAGACAGTTTGTGTGCAGAACATTGCAATGCATCATTTCAGCCAGCATGTTAAAATAACTAGCAAGCTAGGTAGATAACGTTAATTTGCCAAATTAGATTCTGTACTGTGACATAAAATGACCAAAAGCGTATTGGCGTATTTTTTTTCCGGGAAAAAAAAAGTAAAAAAAGTTTTTTTTTTTAATAACCTGGTTTATTAAGGTTCATGATTTGTGCAAAATCCTGTTTTTTTGCTGTTGTGATGTCACACTAATTTGTCCTCAATGTCAGTGTGTCACCATATACTTTCCTGGGCATGTCATGGGTTATTAGCAATCCAAAAAGAGAGCTGAATCTTAGATAAGTTATCAGGTTTCTCAGCACATGTACTTTTACTCTGATTTCTTTCGTCCATCGTCTGCGGATGTGCAAAAACAGACCATGGTGCTGGAAATAAGCATGCAGCAATTAACACTGCAATCGAGAAGACAACAAAACACTTTTGGAGCACGCGCTGAAATCACGTACATGGTTGATGAAATTAAGGATTTAATATTGTGGATGATGTGCATTAATATTTTCTGTTAATGTTCAGGGTGCAGCGTGAACATTCACATCTTATTCTGTGAAGTAATTGGCTGGTTGCAAAGCAGAAATCCAATTCTTGCCTGACTCATGTGGACCGACAGTTTTCCATGATTTGATTACTCGAAGGGATGTTTATAGAATTCAATGAATGGGTTTTATATATAAGATATATAAAATATTTCCAAAATGATAACCTTGCAGGTGAAGGACAAAACAATCTTACCTTTTATTGTAAGTTACTGGAAAGAGGTTTAATCCCACACAGCTGCTGTGTTCAAATGATGCAGAGAATTAAAAATGAACAAAAAACAGCAAACAAAATCAAATAAAATAAAATCTCTTTTATTTTAAACTCTACTTTTTAAAATTTGCTGGTGTTGCTCCTAATATGTTTAGTTCTGAATGAACACACAGGCCAGTTCAGGAGCGTGACCTGTTCAGACTGGTGTCATACACTGTCCACTTTAAATAGACCATGTAGACCAAACAGAAAATTTGATCTGTCAAAAATAAATAAGCCTTGAGCACTTTTAGTGTGAACGTCGCCTCAGACGGTTGTTAAGAATATTCTTAGCTATGTTGTGGAGACGAGCATGACGAAACGTTCGACAGAAAGAAAGTTCAAACTTGGAGCAAGGTTTGAGCCACACGGGTGTAATGCTCCTATCTTAACTGCTTAGCATGAACACCATTTTGAGATCCTACGCAGTCATTTCCTCTCTTTCAGCTGCAGAAGTTACCCGGGCGACAGGTGTGAATACCTGCTCACACCTGTTGATTAGGTGTTGTCCTGCTTTTGATGTCCAGGTAAGATGGTCTGTTGCCGTGGTGTGGATCTTCATGCCGAACAGACCGTATTACCACAGAATAGGCTCATTCATTCCTCCATTGTGGTACATTGTGTAGTTGTTTGACCCTGTTAAAGGTTCAGGGTCATCCTTCTTTGGGAAAGGTAGGAAGGGTCATCACGTTCATGACAACCGGAAACATTAACCAGTCTTGGATCATTTTGATCTGCTGCTCCGCAGACCTGACGTGTTTACTATAATAGGCTCTTTTGTCTCGTCCCTATCCGTTTCACTCCACTTCTTTTCCTGTCTGTAATTTGCTGTAAGTGTTTGTTTAATGCTATGAGGTTCATTATTGTGCCACCACAATGAAAAGGCCTCGTCTTACATTTCTTTGAATACACCTGGTGTTATTTATTTGTCAGTTTGTGCTCAGAAAGACAAGTTGAGTGAGTCTTACTTTATTATTAATATTATAATAAACATAGTTTAGTAAGGAAGCCCATTCTTAACAGGCAGAGGAGAAGAAATGGATGGAGCTCTTTCGATAATGACTTTCTTTCAAAAATGTAACTTAGTATATGGAAATAAAACCATACTATGTTGAAATAACTAATTTTCTTCACAGTGTTTTGACATGGCGTGTTTAGCTAATTGCCTATTCTCTCACAATCACTACTAGTTATTGAAACTACTGTTCTGAAATGTAATTAGTTGTTATTTTGATAGGCATTATATAATCATATGTAAATATTTTGAGATAGTATGTCAGTGTTTTTAGAAAATTGGCCGTTATCTTTGATGGACTAAGTTAACATTTTGACATACTGCTGCTAGAAACAGAATAAGGGACAAGAAGCTTTCTGGAGGAAAAGGTGTTCAGTGTTTGTAGAAGCTTTTATCCAAAGCAAAAATGGACCAGGTGAAACTAAACAGGGGGAGTCAAACGGATATGAAAGTTCTGGGAGCAACTGAGCCTTACTGCTGTTTAACCTACCACAAATGGAATCAGTACTTTGACTTGGTGATTGTTTGTTATGGAATTCACTTGGTGTCCTGCTTATGCCCACTGTTCTATCACACGTGATGTTTAATGTTCGAAGGTGAAGAGAAGGTTTCACGTATTTATGTGAGACTAAATGCAAGTTGACAAATAAAACTTTGCCCATATGACTGACATTTGGTTAGCTGTAGTGTGCTTTTCACTTCCAGTGCTTGCTACCAGCTCCTCGTCGTTGCATAACTCCGACACACACATTTTCATAACTGCAGTTAGAGCTGCTGCGTGTCGCACAAAGGCACCTGCTATAAAGGGCCATTGTGGGGCTGGAGCATTGACCACTGAAACTTGAGTCCAGGCTGCCCGCCTCTTTCCCATCAAGCCTTCTAAAAGCCTCGCTTCATTGCCCTGGCCCCGGACACAGAGCTGAGCCGAGCCTTTACATTACCGGCAGGCGTCGTGCGCCTTTACGCACCGGAGACGCGCCCGCTCTTCGACTCGTTCTGGTTGGAGGATCCGCGCACGTTGGATTGCACCCCACCCCTTTTGGCTACAACCTACCTCTCCCCTTGGGCGTCGTAGGATTGCGTCTTTTCAGCAGTAGGGGCTTGAGCAGCTAAAACTGAGTACCTGGAGTTCTGAGCGCACCGACAGCGCACAGGTGGGCCCGAGTGGAAGTGCGGAGGGCAGAAACCCAATCCACGCGCGCTTAATCTGTGCCACACACATACGCACAAGCGCACACACACGCGGGGCTATATAGACGTCCGTTCTCTCCCCACGGCCGTCTCAGCTCAGAGCAAAGTCGCGGGAGGGCTCAACGCGTTTGCGCGGACCGGAGCCCTTTCAGCGCAGAGAAAGACGAACTTGAAAGCGCATGCGAGCTTGTTTGAGAGTGCATATCGATGTTGCGGCGTTACTGACCGGCGTTTGCGTTAATTCATTTGCGCCTGTGCGCATTCGTTTGATTTGCGCCTGTGCGCACTGGAGAGGATTTTTAAATTATTATTGTTGTGTTTAAAGAGCTCCTGGAAGTCATGGTGGAACACAGCAGCTTGGACACGATGTTCCTCAACAAGTACTGCCCCAGCTCATCATCATCTTCGTCCTCCTCCTCCTCTTCCACCTCCTCCTCGGACAGAGAGAAGAGGCTGCTCCGCGCGCTCGGCAAAAAGTACCCGCAGAAGAGCGGCGAGGTACTGAGCGCGCAGTACGGCATCAACCTGCTGCTCGTGGGTGTCTCCCTAATGCTCGCGCTGGCGTACCGTGGCCCCTCGAGCGAGGAGACCGTGCTGGCCTTTCTCACCGCCCTCATGCTGGTCCAGCTCACTTGGATGGTCTGCTACATGGTGCAGAGAGAACGGAGGCGCAGCGTGCCACCAGAGAGAGACGTGCACGCCGCAACGAGCTGGATACGAGGTAAAAGACCTTTCAAGCGCTTTAACTGTTCAAGCAGGGTCATTTAGTGGTCAGTGTGAATCACCAGTGCTAGAAAATACAGTCTGGTGCAAACGTTTTGTGTGAATAGGGTGACGTCTCCAAGGAAACAAGTTCTTATCAGCCTACAACTGTGTACAATTTGCAAGAGTAGTACTTATAGACTAGTACTAGTACTTAGAAGAGGCGCTCAACGTTTTTGACTGCACACCCATATGAAGTGTGTACGCACGCAATTGTATATAAGCCTGTATGAACTATAATCTGTTTGATTGAATGGAAACGTGCATCATAATTAAATTCAGTTAATGGTTTATTTATGTGCTTTTGATTGAGCACTTTTGTATTTGCATGCTGTATTAATACTACATCATCCATTCACATGCCATTGTAAACACTGTGACCTGAACAAACAAGACATTAATGACAAAGTGCATGATCAACACTAAGCCAGCACGTCAACAATATATCACTGAGTGGAACAGTTGTGCTTATTATGTGTAAGAAACAGAGATCATATGGATATCATAAGGATCATATGAAGTGAAGAGAAGGTCCAACGCTAAACTGAAAGCTATATCATTAATAATGCACTGTAAAAAGAGTTTAATTGGTCCAACCTGAAAAAATACTCTAATTTGGTAGAAGCAAATTAATGAGGTTTATTCAACCTAAAAAAGAGACGAACGAATGAACGAATGAGTCTTTCAATCATTTGTTTGAGTTGAGCAAAACTTATTTAGTTGCTGGTAACAAATTAGTCTTTTTTTTTTCAGCGTGTTCAGTGTAATCATTAATTTGGAGGCTTTTGAAGGCATTATTTTGAGTGAAGTGAAGAAACGAGAGGAGTCAAGAACGTCCCTGAAGTTTTGGTTTGACATCTGTACAAATGTATTTTTGGAAGATTGGGACACGCTGTAAAATGTGCAACCTAAAAAATGTACTCTAATTTGTTACAAGTAATTGAATGAGTTTTACTCAACTCAAAAAATCACCTTGATTGAAAGAATTGTTTGTTCAAATCAGAGAATTTTTTTTAGGTTGGACCAACAAAGCAGTTTTTGCAGTGCATTTACCTGCAATATGTACATCAGTTGGTTTAGGCAGTGGACCCAAAAGTGCAAGACTGATTTGGCGTATNATGTACATCAGTTGGTTTAGGCAGTGGACCCAAAAGTGCAAGACTGATTTGGCGTATAATTTTTTTACCATTTATTATCGTTTTTAGTGTTCTCAAAATTTTTAAGTAGCTGGTTTTCAGCAAGTCGAAACAGACACAGGCAGAAAAATAAAATGAACCTCTGTGTAATAACCAAAGTTAATATTATTTAGTTAGCTATGTTAATGATAGTTACTTGGAGTCTGCTAGTAGCTGATGTTACCTAGACTAGCTACTCACTTTCTGTCCCGACAATAACACAAAGTAAATTAATGTTATTACTCACTATGAGAAAAGTTTCAGTTTAAGATGCTCAACCATCAGAGACGTAAATAAAATCATGGCTGCTACTTACAGGCTGCTGTTGGGGTTGTGATGGTAATAAAGGTAGAACTGTTCCTCTCTTCAGTGTTCAGCCATGAGCGAAACCTGCTCAAAAGTTTTAGAAACACTTCGGAATGAAATGTGCAGAGCAAACTAACAGCTGTCCAGGATCTTGTTATAGATGTGAAAGCCGTATTTGGCTTCCTTTTTGCAAGCCTGTTTTGTGAATTTTCCATTCCACCTTAAATCATGCAGCAGGACAAGCTGCATCATTTAAGGTGGAACAAAACATTTAATTAAGCTTCATTTCAGCCTTATTTCTATTTTAAAGATAAATATCAACCATGTATCGAAAGGGGCCAACATGCCCTTTGTAGCCTTTTTAAAAATCCTGTTGTTCTGTCATTGTATGTAAATTTTAGGCAGTGTAATAACAGTTATAACAGTTTAGGCTTTTACAGTCCTCTGTTTGAGGCTTACAGTGTCAGTACTAAGTATATATATATGATAACTAGCCCAAATTGTTGATTGGCACACTGCATATATATATATATATCTTATACAGAGCGACTTCCAAGGTTAATCATATTACAGGTAGGCCAATGTAGTGTTAGGAGTCTTATCCAAGGACTCTTATTGGTGTAGCACAGCATAGTCACCCAGACCAGGAATTGAATCTGCACACTGGCAGATAGTGGTGTCATCTGCTGAGCTACACCAACCACAACAGCAACCTTACATTTAGTTAATGGTCTCATAGCATCTATTCAGTAGAATTTGCCAGTAGTGAACTTAATGGCGGCACAAAGAAACATAGATTCCTACTCTAGGGCGCTGGTTCTCTGCCCCAGTCCGGGGCCCTCCTTTGCACAGGGTTAAATACTCCCAGACTCAAAACACCAGGCTTATAAACGACTTGAGACTTAGAAACATTGCAGGACCCCCTTCCCTCAATTCAAAAACACTAAGTTGGGCACTAAGGTGAACATTAAGGGTGGACTCTGTTCTGTGTCACCACACTGGGTGCTAGAAAGACCTGAAGAACCCTTTTCCGTGGCAGGAAGTTGGGCACAAAGGTGGCTAGAGCCCTGCTCTATGGCATAAAGTTTGACACTAAAATGGGCACCTAGCTCTGCTTTATGGCATTGAGTTGACCATTGTGTGACTGTGGGAGCTGATGGTAGGGGCTTGATATCTTCCATGTGCAGGTGGCCTCACCATGCTGGCACTGCTCTCACTCATCATGGACGCTTTCCGCATGGGCAGCTTTGTTGGGTATCAGGCCTGTGTGTCTATCATGCTGGGGGTCTACCCTGTGGTGCATGCACTTCATACCGTATCACAGGTGAGCTTGCAGCCATCCTTCATTTGATAAGCTAACAAGGATTTCTAGGTAACACTTTATTTGAACCCTGCTATGTAACACTGACATTACATAACATTGTCATTACAAAATTTGTTTATTAATAACAATGTCATGTTACCATTACTGGCAATTGTCACAAGCTTATGTCGCATGCTAATTTTTAAGTGGTAACATTTTACTGTTCATAAGATGACATGGCACCTTTCATAAGCTTGTCATGACAACTGACATAAGCCCACATACTTGCTTATAAAGCTTTTTCAAATAGGCATCACTATATTCACTATAAAGGATACGTTTGCTAGATTTAATCAAGGTTAGCCTATAGGAATAAGCATTTATGAATATTTAGGTGGGGTTATGTCAGTTGTCATGACAAGCTTATGTAGGATTCCTGTAGCCTACTGTAAAATATTATGATATTAAATATGACCATTTCTGGCGACAGTAACATAACACTATAGCTTCTGACCGAACCCTAAAGTGGCACTGAACCTGAAACACTCTAAACTGAACTGTCCGTATGCAGTTATTGAGAGTAAACCATCTTCATTTATAAGAGTGCTGCTATAAATTGGATTATCAGCCTTAACATTTGCTCACTCTTGATGTTGGGCCTATGAACAATGTTAAGGCCTATGAACAATGAATGCTCTGTTGCACACTTTTTTGCAGAGCATGAACAACGCTGCACCGTCACTGAGTGCGGTTTACCTGGATCGATCCAGGCCATATTCACCCACACCATCTTTACTTTACAGACTTTTTCCTGTATTGCAGGTGCACTTTCTCTGGTTCCACATCAAAGATGTCATTAAGAGATATGAGACGTGGGAAAGGTAGTATTTTCCAACCTCTAAAGCTGATTCTACAGTGCAATGAAATACTGCAATGAAGTGTCCCAAGTGATGACAACAAAGTCATCTATATACTCAACCAACAGACCAAAATTAAAAGTTATCCACAAATGGAAATTGTTCTTAGGTATATAGAATAAAGGAAATAGCTATGAAGGAAGCAGTTACCTATTAGATCTTACAAACCCATGTGTGGCAGTTAAGTCTTCTTATGGGTCTCAGAGCCACTGCCACATAGCTTAGGTGCTAATTACATTTCAAGTGCTGCTTTGCTTAGCCAGTTTTGTGTTTGATAGGTGTAGGATGGCATACACTGTACTGTCATGTATGTTAAGGCTGATGGATGTTGTGCTATTGTATAATTTGTGTGGTGGCGTGGTAGGTTTGGTGTGATCCATGCTGTGTTCACCAACCTTCTGCTCTGGAGTAACGGAGTGATGACTGAGGCAGAACATGCTCTCAATGACCACAAGAGACGACTGGTGGCCCTTGGATATTTCAACTTCACTGTGGGTAAGCCATGCCATTGTATGTATGTGTATGTGAGGAAGGAAGGTGCGTTGTGTGCGATGCCTTGTTGGTTTTTAAATAAAGAAGTGGACAATGGTCCCCTTGAGGCTTGATTCACTGGTCCCTGCAAAGGGGGTTGGTGTAGGTAAACCAGCGTTTTTATCCAGGCTAGGGTTTCAGACGGCACACACACACACACACACACACACCTACCCCCTTACCCCTTCCCCCATGGCCAGCCCTCGTCTGCCCGACATGCTCAGCCTGGACACTGCTCCATTCTCCCCACCTCTTTCATCCCAATTCTCTGGTGGCAGTTGCTTTTACTGTAACTGATACTCCACAGACCCTTGGACTCATTTCTGCCCAAACATGAGCATTACTGACCCTACCGCTGCTGTGCCCACTAGTTTTGGCACGATTAGCAATAAAATACAGATAACTGATATAAATATCACTGAGATCAAACACAAACATGTTGGTTCATGTTTTGTTTCACTGGTTTAATAAAAAAGTTGGTAGATTCGTTTGTAGAGCCAATTCATCATTGATTCAAGAAAATCATTATCCTTATTTAAAGTAGGGATTGTTGCATAGGCAGGCAGATACAGTGTAGGCATATCTATGATCCAAAAAACAAGGGCAACAAGGTTAAAACCAAATAGTCCAACTATAGAGGTAACACAGGAACACGCATAGAGACAAAGAAACGAGACAAAGGTGAAACTAATGATGAGGCTGGGTAATAAAATACTCAGGTGGAGAAAATAATAGCCTCAAGGAGGAGTCACGGTGGATGCCAGGCAGAATGTAAGGGTGGAGCCAGGATTAGGGTACTATGAATAAAATCCCTCTCAGAAATGCAGAAATAAAGAGCCACACAGTAATCAATAGGGCAAGAGACTGAGTCAGAATTGCTTTCACGGCCAGTAGCGAAAATAGGGGTGGACCAGTGAGAGGACTGGCAGTGGCTGGACCAGTGAGAGCAGGGTGGATGAGTGAAAGCATTGGGAGGACAATGAGCTATAGAACCAGATCATTAACTGGAACAGAAGAGGCATCAAAGAAGGGTTCATAATTGCTAACTTAATAAGGGACTAAATTACCAGTGAAACTGAGAGCTGATTCAGCAACCAGGAGTGGAGCTGGACTTGAATTTAATAGAGAGAAGTATTATATTAGATACATGGACAGAATCTGAGGCAGACAGGAACAGAGATCAGAGCTTGTGTGATTCTGGAGCTAAATCAGGATTCACTTTAAGAATTCAGCCAAAAGCTTAACCTGGTAAAGATTCACCTTCTGGGTGCTGGATACTGAGTGAAACTGTGGTGCAATGAGGCCAGCCTCGGGTGCCGTAGAGTTGAGTGAAAAGTGGGTATTTTTTGTAAGTCAGGCTTGAGCAACTATACTGAAACCTGCTAGGATAGGTTTTTGTACCTCATGGCTTCTTTGGCTGACAGGGAAACTCGCTGTGGTCAAAGAGCGGTTGCAGGCTGTGCGGCATCCTTCACCGTAGGTTGAGTAACGTTGGAAGTTGCAAGCTGTGAGGCTTCATTGATTGTGGGTGGCCAACATAGGACAAGTGGGGAGAAGTCTTACTTTAATTATACTGAAAATAAATGGTGTACTGTAATTTATATGCTAAACCAAAATCAAAAACAGGCAGGCAAATACATTGTAGCCATATTGATGATCCAGATGAGATAACACAAGCACTTTAGGCAAAACACAAGAAAACAGATCCAAGTCTTTCAAATCTACAATGCAGCTCCTGGTTTGAAGCTTTTATTGTGATCATTTCAATCAATTATTGTGATCCAAAATTCTTTGCCCATTTTCATACCACTGCTGTCCCTGTGTTTTCGTTTTCTCCCTCTTTTATCAGATCCTGAGGAACCTAACTGTAACTGTACAACAAGTGCCTGCTCCATTTTCAGTAGCAGCCTTTATTATCTCTGTCCCTTTAATATTGAATACCACATCTTCGTCTCAGCTCTTCTCTTTGTCATGTGGAAGAACATCGGCCGTACCCTGGACCACCAGACCAACCAGAAGCATGCATCAGCAGGTGGCTCATGTCTTCTGCTAGGGCCTGTACTGGGCCTTCTCGCTCTAGCCAGCTCCATCACTGTGTTGATCATTTACATCATTCACGTGGAGGAGTCGGTGGATGCCCGTGAAGCGGCTATCTCCATGTTCTACTACTTTGGCATCGTGATCTTGGCGTGCATGAGTGTGGCTGGTGCTTTGGGTCTTCTGATCTACCGTGTTGAAGACTGGCCTATGGACACGACACCCAACCCTGCCAGGACGCTTGACGCCAAGCTGCTGCTTGGTTCGTCTGTGGGCTCATGGCTCTTGTGCTGGTGCAGTGTGGTGGCAGTGGGTGGGGCTCAGAGTTACCCCTCTTACCGTTGGAGCAATCTAGCCTATGCACTGTTGTTGGTCTTGGAAAAGTGTGTGCAGAACCTGTTCGTCATCGAGTCCCTGTACCGCAGGCGCCGTGAGCCTGGAGAGTGCTCCGCTCGCAGCACTGATGCCCATGAGATTTTCTCAGTCACGGCATCCATGGCACCTCCATATGATGGCATCGTAAACCATGCATTTGAGAGTCCAGACAAACATCGTGAGGCGCTAGAGAGCAGTAACACAGACAAACCAACGTATGATAAGAAGACCAAAGATGTGTCACTTGCTGTTGCACATGGAGCCCAGGACACGCCCAGCAGGAAGAGGCAGGTCCTGAAAAATATCGCCATCTTCCTATTCATGAGCAACATTTCGGTGAGAATCTTTATAAATGTCTTTATCATTTAGTCTTAGTCTATTGTTATGGGTGATCTGGGTCCCCCTAAACTAAGCCCTGAAAACCTCAAAATCAACTCTGGATCCCTGAAACTAAACTTTAAAAACATTGGACAATTATGTTGGTATGGTGACCATTAAACATAATGGATAAATTAAACCCTGTTCTACTTTACCCTTGAAATGACTGAGCCATTAGTCTGTTGCAGGTTGGCACTGTAGTGAATTGGTTGACCCTTTGCTAAGCACCCCTCTTAATATTGATTCTCCAGTTGTAGCTCATCAAGAGTAACTAGGCCTGGAAACTTTTAACAATCTATCAGGACTCCATGATTACCACAGGGTACTTTGCACACTGGGTGCAACTAATGTTTATAGTTTATTCAGGAATCTTGCTAACACTAGCAGCTGTAACACAGGTCCTGGCAGTATTCACAGACTCTAGTTTTAATACTGTCTGACTTTGACTCTGGTTAATTTTGGAACGTAGACCACATTTTAACCAGCAGCTGGTGTTTTAGCTTTAAAGAGGTTCCAAATGCTGAATATAAAGCCATGGTTAAAATGAATTGTGTTTAAATGAGCTAGGGAGTTATATAAATATATATATAACCCAATAAATTAACACAGCAAAGAGATTTCAGCTCTAGTCAGTAGGGGGCACAGTGCATCTCCTTGCTCCCCTACAAATTCAGCCTATGATTATTTATCATCATTTTTCATCGTTCGACTCTGTTTGGAGCTAACATATGCCTATTTTGTGTGCTGTGTGTGGTTATGTTTTGTAGCTGTGGATCCTACCTGCATTTGGCTGTCGTCCGCAGTTTGATAATGGCCTGGAAGAGGCATCATTTGGGTTCCCCATCTGGAGCACGGTGCTGAACTTTGCCCTGCCCATGAGCCTCTTCTATCGCATGCACTCCGTGGCTGCTCTCTTTGAGGTTTTCCGCAAGATCTAAGTGTCCGCAAGGGTTTTTCCGGCATCTGACTGTGGTCCACACTTTGGCCCACATGTGTTTGTGTATATGTAGCCAGAGATGGTATGGAAGAAGCAGACTGAACGGTCTCCTCCGTAAGTTCTCAAAAATGGACTCGACCTTCTCCCTAGTCTGACTGGAAAGAAGAAAAAGTGTTTGCCTTCTTTTTGCTGTGACTGTACAGAATTAAGAGCCACTCGCTTTCTCTTCACTGTGATTGGACAGACTGTGCCTCTCTCATACGGTGCTGTGAAGTGGCGCTATAGAACCTATGATTTACATACATCCACCACCTTAAGAGGTCCATATGCACTTTCCCATTTTGGAGTTGCTGTTACTTCTTCTCAACTCTAATCAGCTTTCAGTTTGTCTGGGCTGGAGTTGAGTTGCTTTCTGTCGGTGCTAATGCTAGCAACACATACTCAAACTTCAGATTTACATGTGGTCGTACGCCAAAGTTTGAGCAACACAGGTCAAACAATTGGGTTGATTTAGAAAATGAGTGAAAATTACGGTGGCCGAGAAGTGTAAAACAAATTAACATGTCAGAAAACTAAATTACAAAAGTAAAAACAAATTTAAAACCATAAAAAAAAATACATTAAAGAAAACTAAATTACAAAAGCAAAAACAAATTTACAAGAAACACTTTTACCAGTACCGAAACACTTTTACAAACCACGAATTCTGAGGGAAAGGGGAGGTCTAACACACAGGAAGTGCTTGTCTATCAAACTATTTCGTGGTGGTAGAGTGAGTGGAGTTTGGGATGACAACAGTAAAGCATGGTTTGTCCATTTTGTGGCATGTATTTTATCCAGCTGGCACGCTTTTGTTTTTCCATTACCTTGTCTTTCATCTGCTCCTTTAAAAACTCTAAAGACCTTCCACAAGAAAAAACAAAAGCGTGCCAGCTGGCTAAAATTTAATTTGCTTAATTTGTTTTGCACTTCTCGGCCAGCGTAGGAAATAAGTAGACATTTCCACACACATTGATGCACTTTCACTGATTATTTACCAATGTTAACATATTGAAAAATACAAAAGAACATAAAATCTGGCCTGTAAAAAAATTAGGGCACATTTTATGTTTAATGTTTTTCTCGGTATGTTAAAATAAACAGAAATTGTGGACTAAACTTTTACAGGCAAATGTCATATTTAACTGTGTTTTCTGTAGAGCATATGTGTTAACATATGTTCACTCAGAAAATCATTGAAACCTATAATTTGAGTTGGGATGTTCAAACTTTTGCATACAGCTACAGTTTTGGGCATTGTACTGGTTTCCGTGAGGGCTGCACACCAGCTTACTGCCATGTGATGCACCTTGCAATCTATCAAAGATGTATTGGGAAATTGCAATATATAAAAAATGCAAACATGATTAAAGATTGAATTGGCTTGAATTACAGTGCTGTACAAATTTCAGAGACCCTCCATTATTTATTACATTTCCAGTCTAAACAGCTATTTGTATTAGTACAAGGTCATTTTTAGCATCAGGAAACAGCAGAAAACAACTATTTAAAAAAGTCCTATTAACTCTATTCAGTGTTCTTAATTTTATTTTTGGGGAATACCAGGATAGATTTAAATGCTTCGATGTTCAAAAAACACAATATTTTTCTTTCTGTACTGTACATGTGTATTCATCTCCCTCTGTCTTTAGGCCCTGCCTACTGGCCCTGTGCCCATTGTGCTCTAATTGGTTAGCTCGTCCACTCTATACTGATTGGTCAAATGCCAGAGCAGCAAGTTGCTCCAAGTTCTGCCTACACAGCTATAGCTTTTCTTACAATGGTTTCAGTTTAAATGCCGATCCTGAAAGTCAGGGAAGAGCAAGTAGATCCGCCTTCGGAAGTTAGACTTGAGCTGGACGTTTTAGAGTGGTAAGATTTTAAGATCTGTGTATGTTGTGTAATTGTGTGCCAAGCTTGCTGGTAAGTAGGCAATAAGGATTGTGCTACAAGACAACATCGCCTTGTAACAGATAAAAGGGCTGGAATTCCAACAAGGCATTTCAGGCAGCTGAGAAAAGTGGTTTCTGTGTTTCGCCCTCTAGTGTGTCCTTTGAGCTGTATAATTTTGCAGACTGTGCACATGCACAAAAAGCTACATAACACACTAAAGGAAAGATAAAAACCACAAGATCATAATTCACTTCTCAACAAGTAAATGTGATACAACATTTTTCAGTATTTCGTGTGCCTCCAAAGATAATTTAGAGTCTCTACACATCAGATGCCCGGTGGTAATTCAGATTTTTCCTTTTGTCAGTCAAATCTTCTTTGCCGCTACACATTACAGGATTTACAGAAACACCTGTGGATTGTTTCAGACCTGAAGCAAGAATGGAGCTTGATTTTCCCCTTTCTCTTAAAAATGAAAGCTTTAAATAGTGTTTATCTGACAGGACTTGAATGGCTATTATGGTTATTGCATGGTTCTTTCTCGATCCTTATGCAAGTTTATGTGAAGTCCTCAGAAATATCTGATATCTCTAAATAACTTGTACTTAAGCCCATTTGGACTGAAAATGAAACAACCAAAAGGTGGTCTCTGACTTTTGCACGGTACTGTCTTTTGACCAAAATAATTTGCCAACCTTTTTCATTAATCATTACAAAAGCACCTACAGAAAGACTGATCTGGAACACTGATTGGACAGGATCACACAGATAATCTGGCACACAGATAAAGGCCTTCTATTATATGTGTATTGCAAAACATTCCAGCAACAGTAGAGAAGTTATATATTGTGCAGCCCTAGTTTCTATAACTTGCACATCAACAAAAACAACCGTTTTTATAAGATGACTATTCTGACTGTGAAAAAAGTGAAAAGAATTTAGCCTAAGTAGTGATGTAGAGGTATGGTGTCTATGATATCAGTTATCTGACTGATGCTGCCTTTGTGTCTCCATGAACTCTGTGACACATCAGGACTCTCCTTTATCATATTCTTAATGGGAACTAATCGATGTACACAATAGTATGTATTCTGACCTCTCACACATTTGATATTTGTTAATAAGGGAATTTATAAAGTTGTTACTTCTAAATGAATCATTTAAGCTGACCTGAGTTTATAGATTCAAACTTTGCCACTGCCGGCCATTTGACTTACTTCATTTTGACAACAGGTTCAGAATCAGCAGTTTTTAGTTCTTATCCCACTTAGTCAATTTTTGCTCCTCGTGTTTTTCTTATGCTTTTAATACTGTAGTTTGCTTTAATTGCTGACTCATTTGCACACCATAGCACAACCTTTGAAAAACACAGGAACCACTTTGTTTGATTGTTCATTGCTGTCATTAATTATACCCAGAAGAAACTCCTCAGTTAATTTTTTAAAATTGATTAATCCCCTTTAAATTTTCTGAACTTAAATGCTCTTGCTTTGGACAGCATGGAACTGTGGTTTGATTAAAAACAGAGACATTCATATTTAAGGCAAAACCTCTATACAAGCTTCTGTTGGAACTTGATAGAGAGTGTACTGTAATAGAAAGAAAACACCCTGTTATTTTTTTATTCTGCATTTGTTTGTGAATTGTATGTAGTCCGATGGATCATGTTCTCTTGCGTGTCTCGGTGCCACCATTGCTGAAGACTTGAATTTCTCTATTGATAAGCCATACATTCCACACAGCACACAGCACTAAAGTTATTTTGGAACCTTATATATATTGCAAATGGTGTTGATCAGTTTCCTGGAGTGTTTGTGGAAACTCTGCAGAACATGTCTTGGCAGTGCAAAAACTTGAAGTGACTTGTTTCAGATTTTGTGTTTGGTCATTCATAATTATTCGAATCTGGCATTACAACATTGCATCACCATGCCTAATATTCCACTCTAAACTCCACACTTTTCTATTTTGGCATTCATTTTTAGTTTGTTTCAGAATTCAAATTAAGGCCAGATTTTGTTTAAATTTGGCATTCCATTTAGGCAAAAAACATCTATTTTGGTCAGGGTTCATTTAGGACTGAAATTCACTTTATAATACAATTCAGTTTGCGCCTGAATTCACTTGGGGCTGGGCTTCATTTTGGGCCAGGATTCTGTTTAGGGCAGGACAAGATTTGTTTGAATTTTGGCAATTAAGTTGGTCCAGAATTCAATTTGAGCCAGGATTCAGCTTGGGCTGAGCTTCAGAAGTTAGGGCCAGAATTTAGTTGGGGCTGGTGTTTATTTTGGGCTAGGGTTACATTTGGGCTGGGGTTGGAGTCTGAAATTTGGCATTCCAGTTGTGCAAAAATTCAACTTGGGGTTCAGTTAGGGCTGAATGGCTGAACTTCATTTATTCAGTTAGGGCTGGGGTTTATTTTGGACCAAGATTCTTTTTGGTCCAGGAATCAGTTTGGATTGAAATATGGCATTCAGGTTAGCCCTGTATTCAATTTGAGCCAAGATTCAGCTTGGTCAGAATTTATTTGGGGATGGTATTCATTTTGGGTTACATTTGGGCCATGAGTCATTTTAGGATGGAATCAGGCCTTTAGTTTTGATTAATTTAGGCTAAGATTCATAAATTTGGGCCATAATTCAGGGCTGGTGTTTATTTTGGGTTAAGATTTGGTCTGTTTTTAGTTTGGGCAGAGGTGTGGACAATTCATTTTTGCCTGGAATTCAGTTGCATCAGGTGCATTTGTTTTACACACAGCCTTGCAGGCAGACCTGGTTCCAAACACTCCAGAAGATAGGTCAAACAGGTATGTGTTACTGTGTTTACCCCTTCACTGAAGACAACTTTATTCTCTCAAAATATGTGGCACTTCTGTTATAATCAGTGCTGTTGTTATAAAACCATGTATCTTTAACGTGGTAACCAGTTCTGTTGTAAATTCATCATAAACTGTTCATACGGTATATAGGGAAATTGCAAAAGTTATGAGGTTTTGTTATCACAATGACAAGATGCTCTTTTAGAGGATGTTTACAAAAATATGGATAGTTCTCTCTCGTGTTCATGTATAGTATGCATGTTTTACAAAGTCCTTATTCAAATACCTTTTATCTAGTTACTGTCATGTTATCTCAGTACAAGAGTAAATTTCCACCCAAAGTGGCTTAACTGAAGTTTGATACATGTCTGAGTACTGTTCTTTAGCTTGGCCCTTTCACTTGTTATCAGCAACCCGTTTCACTTGTTCTCCAGCCAGTACTATGGCACACACAATGCCTGTAGGTGTTTTTTGTTGTTTCCTAGCACCTACCTTAGCACTCATATTACATTTTAGCCCTGAGAGGTCTTTGCTCTAGAAATGGTGTATCTATTGTAATCTTTATATGTGCAGGGTCATTCGTAAGTGCATGCGTGCGAGTGTGGGAATCCAGGTGCAAGACATTCATTGGTGAGGGCTTAATACAAACAAGCTCACAGAACCCTTTCTCACCTCATTTTCCACACCTCAAATTACAGCCTTCTTTTGTCACGTATGTGTTAATTAAGGGCAGGCCTTCAGCTGATCATTCTGTATGACACTTTGGGTCATGATTCAGTTTGGGCCAGGATTAAGTCTGAGTTAGATATCAGTTTGATGTTTGATCCAGGTTGAAGCAGGGTTGACTTCAGGGTTTAGTTTGTGTTTGGATTCAGTTTAAGTAAGGATTCAATTTGAGTTGAGATTCAGTTTGGTTCATGGTTCAGTTTGGGCCAGGATGAAGTTAGAGTTAGCATTATGTGCTACACACAATGCTTTCATTTACTGAAGGGAAAATGCTGTTCAGCCTTAAGAGAAATAGTATGTAAGTAGTTCAGGCCATATGAGAAAAAGTAATTTCCTCCTTTGCTACTAAATCAATCAGTTAACCAACTTCAGTTCACTGTTGGGTTCAATTTCACTACTGTTACCCAGGCATGACTACTGCCAGACCTGATGTATCTAAAACTCACTTAAATAGAATCACCCTGGCAATGTAAAGCAGCAACACATGGTTCCAAATTCTAAAGACATTCAAATACAGATGTGAAGCAAAGTCACTGAAATCTACCAAGTTACCAAAGGGTTATAAAGCTGTTGCTAAGGCTCTGGGACTCCTGCAAACCACAGTGAGAGCCAATATCCAACAATGGAGAAACAGTGGTGAACATTCCCAGGAGTGGCTGGCCTACCAAAAATCCCTGAATCCCTTTGAGATGCTGTGGCAAGACCTTAAGTTGGGAAACCCTCCAATGTAGCTCAATTTAAACAATTCTACAAAGAAAAGATGGCCAAAATCCCCCCACAGCGATTTTAAAGACTTTGGAGATGTTTGATTGCAGCTGTCACCGCCAAGAGTAGCACAACCAGCTATTAGGTTTAGGTGGGCAATTACTTTTTTCACATGGGTGATACAGATTTTTGACATAAGATATTTAAATATGACAAATTAGCAAACATAGAAGAAACTGAATGGGGGCAAAGTTTCAATCCAATTCAAAGGATTCAATTTGGCTTGGGATTCTCTTTATTCCAAAATTCATTTTGGATAAGGATTCAATTTTGGCTGTAACTAAATTATTTTTTTCAGTTTTGGCTGTAAGTATTTTCACTTTTCAATCCATTTAACATCCCTATGACTTTACTGTCCGTTTTTTCCTGCACAGTGATGCAGCTGCACGTGTACTACACATCTGGTCTTACAAGTTATTCATTGTAAAGTGTTGACATCCATTCTTTGATCCATTGAATTTTTCCTTGGTATCTTTATGAGTGAGGTGTATATTTTCTGTTAATTTAAAATGTTGTGTTTCTCCCCTGTGTACAGTGATTCCTGTATGCACAAGCTGAGCAAAACAGTGGTGCTAACCTGGCCACTGGCAACAAAACTTTTTTTGTTTTCCTGCTGAAATGAACAAAAAGGGCTAGATTTATATGGTTATGGTCACTTGGTCATATAGAGCATACAGTATATTTAGTGTTCTTCAGGAGAATTTAAATAGGATTTAAATAGAATTTAATACAGCTGGTATGCTGGTTGTAAAGACCGTCTCAGAGTGTAGCCCAAGAAACTCAAAGTTTTTCTTTACTGGGCTTTGTTAATGCAAACTGGTTCAGGAGAATCAGCAAATGCCCAATTGGGCTTTAGAGATTTACTCATGCAAAATAAAACTTCCCTTAACAAAACTAACAACAGTGTTTGTCTGATGTGTTTTGCATGCACTTTATGGCAGTCCCAGTGCCCCGTCTATTGGGCCCTGAAGACCAGTTTAAAATGTACTTATTTATTTATTAAGGATTACATACATGGTTCGGCCACTAGGTGGCGACAGATACTTAATTTTACCTGCCGCTGTGACCAGAAAAATCAATGTAGTTCTTGCACTAGGCTGCGAAACCGATCCCAGATTTACACTGACAGAATGTCTCCAGTAAAGCCAAGAGAGTTCTGATTGTCCTGGATATGGTACTCACAGGGAAATATTCGCTGGGCAAATCGTTCTATGTCGCTGATGGTTTTCTCTTGACAGCTAGCGATGTTATCTTCCACGTGAAGCTGATTTGAGGAGCAGGTACACTACATTTATGTACACTCTTTCAGCCACGTGCCATAACATAGAAAGCAGCCCTTCAGCTCTTCATACGGCAGTGGTGGAATGTTTTTCACCCTGTGTGTTTTCCTGCAGGTGTAGCCTGGAGTCGCCTTTTCGAAGACGTTGTATCTGGTCTGAACTGTTTCACCGTCATAATCGATTTCCTCAACAATACGCACCTGCTTATGGCTCAACCTGTAACGTCACATTGCAGTTTCTGCTCTAGGGGCGACAATGTGACGTAATCGCCCTCTGCAGTCATGCTAATAATAAAAGGCAAATACTATTAAAAGGCAGCCACACCTCCAAACACCAGGGTTAGAAACACCAGCAGGCAAAAGCGTGACCCGCAACCACTGAGCCCCGAATTACAGGCGGTGATAAATGATCCTGATAGATGAATACTGGATCCTACAGGTGGATCCTCTGATTCATTATACATCCACCTCCACTCACTCCCAAATATTTCTTTTTATTCTCTCTCTCTCTCTCTCTCTCTCTCTCTCTCTCTCTCTCTCTCTCTCTCTCTCCTTCTGTCACTCTCTCTTTTTCTCTCTCTCTTTCTGTCTCTCTCCCTCTTATTCACCACCCACCCCCTCTCTGGCTTTATCTATTTTCATTCTCTGTGTCCATTTTCTCTTCCCCTCTCTCTTCCCCTTTCTCTATTCGTGATCTCTCTCTCTCCCTCTCTCTCTTTACTACTCACTTGGTCTCTGGCTTTATTTCTTTTTTGCCTCTCTAACTCAATTCTTTCCCTTCTTCCCCCGCTCTCTCCTGTCTGAATTGTCGCTTTCTCTCTCGTTCTCTCTCTCTTCATTAGTTTTA
>CM067477.1:32751039-32770904 GCA_034552555.1 Semaprochilodus insignis
TTGCATGCGCATATTTCCTAATATCGCTCACGCGGTCTGTTTTTTTCATTTTCGAGTGTGGTTTTCCTTCTCGACTTGGTAGTTTTCCTCGCGAGCAAAGTGCGTTACCCTAGGCCGCTCTCTGCGCTCCGGAGGAGTTTTCGCGCTCGAGTCTTGAAGGGGGTGGTTTTGACAGTTTGGGGGCGGGAACATGGGCCTGTTCTGTCAGAGAATGCTATTGGCTGATGGCACCTGGTATCCTGACTGACCGCCACTATGACACGCCTTCTCCAGAACAACAAAGATGGCGCAAGAGGTACGCTGACAGCTGAGATAAATTAATAACCAAATATTTAATTGATTTCATTGTCAAGCTTAAGACTTTTTTAAAATCATGTACGGCCTGCTTCCGCATACCCTACATCAAAACAGACATTCAGGTGTAAAAAAAATCCCGTTTGTCTGTGTGACCTGTCCTCCATAGCTGACATTAGAGTTAAGGACTAACGTTACCCCTAACTAGGCGAGCTTACTCCAGCCAAACTGCTAGGTAGCCTAGCTTCATACTTTAAGAGACAAATCAGTCAACAATACTTCGTTGCAAATAAATGTATTATAGACAGATGGATAACATCACTGTCCAAACGTTTTGTAACACGGTCTTGCAACACAGTACGGGTTGGATATTCCGTTGCTAACCCTTATATAATAAACCTGCGATTGGTTTTAATTTATCTCAGCTGTCGGCGTTCCTCTTCCTCCGCCAGCTTTGTTGTTCTGGAGAAGGCGTTTCGTAGTGGCGGTCATTCACAATACCAGATGCCATCAGCCAATAGCATTCGCCGACAGAACCGCACCCCCCCCCATGTACCCGCCCCCAAACTGTCAAAACCACTACCTTCAAGACCCGAGCGCAAAAACTACTCTCTCGCAGAGAGCAGCCGAAGGTATTGCCCTTTACGGCTAGGAAAACTAACAGGTCAAGAAGGAAAAGCTACGGGGCGAGAAGTGAAAAACAAATTAACATTTCAAAAAACCAAATTACAAAAATAAAAAACAAATTTACAAATGAAAAAAATTACATTCAAGAAAACAGATTTACAAGACGTGAAACACTTTTACAAACTGCGAAAGTGCCTGTTGCAGACCCTTGTCAATCCAACTGTTTGGCGGTGGTAGAGTGAGTGGAGTTTGGGATGGTGACGACGTAAAGCCATTTTGTTTATCCATTTTGTGGCGCGTGTTTTATCCAGCTGACACGCTTCTGTTTGTCCTGTTGAAGGTCTTTAGAGTGTTTAAAGAGCAGATGGAAGGAAGAGACGAAACGGGCGACTCTGAACCACGTGGGCTGTACAAAATGGCTTGTATTGTAAAAGCTCTCAGCTATTTTAAGCTAGCTAGCTGGTTCTCCGTTACAGCCCACTTACCTACATTAACATTTCCAACTCTAAGTGGTTTAGACGTCACATGTTCATCTCTTGCTTCCACTCACTCTACCACCGCCAGCTTGATTGACAAGGGCCCGCAACAAGCACTTCCTGTGTGTCAGACCCGCCCTTTCCGTCAGAATGCAGTTTGTAAAAGTGTTTCACGTCTTGTAAATTTGTTATTGCTTTTGTAAATTTGTTTTCTTCAATGTAATTTTTCTTCATTTGTAAATTTGTTTTTTATTTTTGTAATTTTGTTTTCTGAAATGTTAATTTGTTTTGCACTTCTCAGCCACCATAAAAAGCACATTCGAAAATGAAACAACAGACAGCATGAGAGCGATATTATGAAATATGCGCATGCAAATCTTCTTTTCATGCTCACAGGTTTCACATTTGTGCGTGGGATGTTTGATATATTTGTCTGTCCAACAGAGAATCTTTCATTGTGAAATATCTGCACTGGAAGCAACATATCTAGGAGGCAGAGTTTGCCAAGTGAGCTCAGAAGGTTTTTTATAGCCAGTCATGTTTCTGTTTTTCTCTTTTAACAATTGATTTCTGAAAGAGGAAATCAATCACAGCCCTAAATTCAATTAGGAAAAGCAGAAAATGAAAGTCAGGGGCTGCACTGAGGCTGTGAATTAAACTGCAGTTCATTTTTATGGGATGTGATCAAAGTCACAAGTGCTGGCTTTAATTATAGCCTGTCCAGTTTCATTTGCTGTTAAAGCCCACCCTCCCCCAGGTTGTTAATCTGAGGAAGCTAATCATTGCTGTTCAAACACAACCACTCATTTACTCTCCTGGGTTCAGAAATACAAGATATGCCAATCACATGTTTAACACTTCACTGGATTATGTTCCTTCATCAGACAAAGTAATCAAGCAAAAAACATTAACAACATTATAAGGAATAGTACCATAGAAGCAGAATATAATAAAGTACACTCATCAACATGAATGATATGCTATCTTCAGGAGTGCTCCAATGTGCGGGGAGCCGACAGGACAGATGGGATCATTTGTTCCAGCTGAGGCAGAGAAGGTGAACACTATCTGAGCAGCTCGAGTTACAAACTGTGTCAGCGTTCTCTCAGAGCGACAGAGATGGAGATGGATATACTACGGCATGACCTAGACCCTGTTTCACTCTCACACTCTTCTTTGTGACCCGCACCCCTCTCCATCACACCATTTCTCCACAGTGTGGGCAGTTTAAACTAGATAAAAGATATCTAGCTAAAAGAGTGAGAGGTTATATGTGAGAAAATCCAGCATGTCTGGTCACCAGCTTAACCACCATAGGTTATGCTTTGGATGCTGGCATGCTGGTCAGCAGCACTGGAAGCTGGCATGCTGATCACCATCAAAACCAGTATATGATGCATGTTGGATGCTGAGGTAGATACGCTGTGTTTTAGTTGCTGGCATGCTGGTTAAGCAGCATGACCTTACTGGGTGACCAGCTAAACCAGCACCAGGCCAGCATAAAACAGCTTAGACCAGCAAAGAATTCATTCTGGTCTATGCTGTATTTTTCGGTCTGTCTAGAAAGGCTCACCTGCCTGATATGGATTTTCAGCAACTCCATTGTTTGGTGTTTTGAAAAGGGTATATCTAGACATTACTGTATCATACCGAACTGAATTCTGTATTTTGACATAATAATAACACACTCTAAAGGTATGTATTTTGACAAAAAATGATTTGTGCACTACAGTATATCATTTGAGTTAATGAGATATTTGCTGGCATTCTGTAACCTTTCACAACAGTATCTACACAATAGCACCATTGTAGGCAAAACATCCTTGATCTCTGTATTTCTTTGTTCAGAGTTTCTTCAGTTTTAGTTGGATCGGCTTTTGTCACCATAATTGTCCAGCATAAGCACCTGACCTCTCTAATGCTAAAGGTCAGGTAGAGATTTCTGCTGCAGCAAAAGAGGAAATGTTGGATAAACAAGTGTATATGAACTTCATTGTTCAGCCAAATGGTTACTATGACCATATCATGCTGGTTTATGCCAGTGCATACTCATTAGTCCCGGTTTCTTTTTCTATTTGCTGTGCTGCTAAATCTTGTACAAGAATACTGAAGGGTAACTATGCACAACAGTGGTTCGGTTATGGCTAGCAGACTCACAGATACACATGCTTGAATCCATCTGTCACTCCAACATCAATCTCTTGACTTTGTGCTCTCAGATATGAATATATATACATATGTCCTCTAAACGTATGCCATAAGCCTGCTAACTAAGCTGGACTTTGTGTGAATTTGGGGCTGGGCCATTGTAATAGAGTGAGGGATAGATAGATAGATAGATAGATAGATAGATAGATAGATAGATAGATAGATAGATACTTTATTGATCCCGAAGGAAATTTAGCAGCCAGTAGCAGTTACACAATAGAGCACAGTAAAAACAGTAAAACAAATACAAAAAACAGGGTTGTGCAGTATGAAAAACCTAATGGGTCGGTACCGGCAGCAGTATTGTTAACTGTTAACTATAAACTATACATAGTACAGGTCACTATGGATAAATATATAAATATCTCACCTCGCAAGGAGGCCAGAAGTATATACAAGAAATACAACTATAACTGTAGACCTGTAGAGAAGTGCAATAGTAATAAATAAATGTGCATGAATGTGCAAGGGGCGCAGTTATCAGCAGATAATGACTGAATTAACATAATAAACATGTGCATATATTGGTATTTAAGTCAAGTGGAGTGTCCAGGGGTTTAGATGTACAGTATATACAGTGGAGTGTAAATAACAGCACTGCCATTGCGCCTGGCAAAACCACACCATGCCACTGCAGATGCTGATGACAACTGTGGTAAAACAACTTCCCCAGAGTCAGATACAATCTTGAATTCACCTTCTAGCTTTCAGATATTATTAGTAGTCTTATTTTTCACTCAAGGGCACAGCTAAGATGAAAATCCACTGATCTCTTACATTATATAAAGAGACAGAAGCACACTGAGACGCTCTCTCCACCTCCTTTCTCTCTACTTGCAGACTTAGATCAGAGGTTTTGCAGCCTCCATGGTAACACTTTCCGGGCCCCTTGCTGGTGAATGGTGGTCTGGATACCCCAGGTGTAGATATAATCACTTGTGGACAAGGGTTAGACCAAGGGAATCTTCCTCAGCTTGCATAGTGCTTTGTATCTGTACGTCTAATGATTGCTTTCTGGAAAGCCAAGTGAATGGTGGTGAATACTTCAGTCCACACTGTTTTCTTCATACAGTGAGGGGATGTGATTTTCTGTATGCTTTTGTTTTGTTATTTAATATAACCGGTGTATACGTACATCAACTAGCCTCTTAATTGAGTAGCCCTCTTTGTATATGCATGACTTCTCTATTTAATTGGCTCTACATACCCTACAGGTGCACTATGTAGTTCCACCATTACAGACCGGAGCTGGCCCTGACCAATGTGATGCCCTAGGCAAGATTTTGGCTGGTGGACCCCAGGTAATGATAGCACCTAAGCCACATTATAGACTATAACACTCTAAACACAGACAGGAGTATATTACACCTAGCATTCATGCACTGCATGTGTTTAGTGAGCACTTCTCTCACATGATGCTGCTGTTTACTGTACATCAAATTCAGTGAATGAAGTGAAAATCAATTTATAAATTAATGGCAAAAGCAAGTACTGTAATTCACGGTTATAGGCAGGGCTAACGCTGGTTAGCTAACTAGACTAAGATGCCAATAAATGTTTTCCTCAAGCACATAGGGAATGGTTGGTGTAGACAGCACACTTACAAGAAAATATGGGGCTGCCTAAAGAGGACAGTACAGGACATTATAGAGGACTGAAGCAAACATGAATGAAGTAATGTACAGGGAGGTATTACAGGAGAACTTTATTTCATTATGCCAAAATACAGACGTTTCCACAAGACAAAGATCCCAAACACAGGGCAAAAAAACCCCTCAAGACTGGCTGCTGAAAAAGGTGAAGGTTTCTGCTTGGCAATAGTCGACCTCCTCACTTGACTATGAATCTATCAGTCCAACAGAAGGACCCTCGTAACATTTAGGAATTTAATATGGTTTTCCAAGGATTCACTAGAACCACAATTCTGCAAAAAGCAAATTACTTCTTACCATAGACATCTCAAAGCTGTAATAGCCAATAAAGTCCTAGTGTTATTATTTGTGGTGTATGTAATTGTGGAGTAGAAAGTGAAAGTACATTTTGTGTGTAAATCTAAAATGCATATATGTATATACAGAGCGCAACATGCCAGACCTCAGAGTTGTAGAGGTTCCTAATGGCGTCCTGCCAGCATAATGAAATAAAGTTCTCCTGTAATACTTCCCTGTACATTACTTCATTCGTGTTTGCTTCAGTGCTCTATAACGTCCTGTACTGTCCTCTTTAAAAAGCCCCGTATAATGATGCTTTCACCTCCGTACTCCACTTTCTTCAAACATGATGAACAGAATTATTGCCAAAGATTTCTATTTTTGTACATTGTACCTGAAGAGCTCTTATATGCAAAATTTAGGCGCTCAGTGCTTCTTTTCAGCAGAGTGTTGTTTGAGGTGTGAGCATGGAAATGATAGAGTTTGTCTATGTATCTGCTGCTTTCAGGTCGTCCTGCAGGTCATTTTGTTGGCTTCCGTATTATTAACCTGACATTGTGTTATGAAATCTTCTGCACCTGTCAGAGGATGATTAGTTGTGGTTCTATGAGGTACTGATAAGTGAATCAGACACAGCAGTGCTGCTGGAGTGTTTAAACACTGTGTCCACTCACTGTCCAGTTTATTAGACACTCCTACCTTGCTGGTCCACCTTGTAGATGTAAAGTCAGAAATGATATCTGCTGGTGTACAGTTTGAGTGAGTCATCAGTGGTCACAGGACGCTGCCTACAGAACGCTGTTGGCTGGATAGTTTTGGTTGGTGGACTATTCTCAGTCCAGCAGTCTGTGTGCATGTAGTCCTGCGTTGTGCAGCCGTCTGCCAATGATGCTGGCACTAACAGAATGACTCATGGAGGGCATCGCTGCTCACTGACTGTCCATAATCGTGGCAGTTGAGTCAGTCAGGTACAGTCATACAGGCCTGATTCCTCCTGGGTGCTAATTGTGCAACTTTTCTTTTTTGATGAAGATCTTGATGACGCAGATGATCTTGATAAAGCTTAATAATGCCTACAAAGAAAACAATATACATCAAAGCTTTCCAGCTTTCAGTTTCCACTGTGCAAATTCACAGTCTGCAAAAAATGGCACTGTGAAAGTCAAGGCAAGGCAAGATCTGACAGAAACTCTGCTCGAATGCTGCCAAAAGCATACTGTTTGGCAGCCAGTAGGTAACACTGCATGTGTAGATGCAAGAATGGATTTCACAAGGTATCAGCAAATTCAGTAGGCAAATATGACACTGTCAGACAAAGAACGGAAGGTTTAAAAAGAATACTGTAGAACTAGTTATAAGTAGAACCAAGTACTGTGAGAGATAGGGGATGGATATGACTAAAACATGAGTAGGAAGACTCATGATGAAGAGTTATTACTAATAACTGTCTCAAATGGGGGCAGTCGTGGGCTGGAGGTTAGGGAACCAGCCTTGTGACCGGAGGGTTGCCGGTTTGATTCCCTGAACCGACAGTAACGACTGAGGTGCCCTTGAGCAAGGCACCTAATCCCCAATTGCTCCCCGGGCGCTGTGGATAGGGCTGCCCACCACTCCGGGTAAGTGTGCTCACGGCCCCCTAGTGTGTGTATTCACTAGCGTGTGTGTGTATGTGGGTGTTTCACTTCACGGATGGGTTAAATGCGGAATACAAATTCCTCTGTGTGAAAATCACAAATGGCCCAAAAAACTCTCTACTCAGAGAATGATTGGCCTCACCGATTTGAATTTGAAATATAATATAACAGTGCATTCAGTTTTTTAAATGAATTTAATAATACTAACAATTAAGTTGTTTATTTCTAGAGAACCTTTCATACCGTTGGCAGCTCAAAGTGCTTTGCAGACAGTTGACATCAGAAATGGGGGAGGAATACTACTACTACTACTAATAATAATAATAAATAAACATATACATACATACAAATACATTCAGATACACAAACACATATATACACACATACACACACACACACGCATATATATATATATATATATATATACACACAAACATACATACATACATTTATACACACACACAGATACATGTAAATACCATGTTAATGTAGTTTTAACTAAACGCCGAGTTAAAGAGATACGGGTTTAGGTGTGTATTAAAGGTGAGCTCTGAGCTTGACTGTCTAATAGAAGCTGGAACTGAGCTCCACAGTTTAGAAAGAAAGAGTCTCTCCATGTTTCCTTTATTTAACAGAAGGTATTAGCAGAAGGCCAACACCTGTAGATCTAAGATCACCACCTTTAACAAACAGATAGACGTTCTGTGATGTAAGCAAGTTCTAGATTATTTAGACCCTTATAGACCAGCAGCAGAACTTTAAAGTCTGTTCTAATAGATACAGGCAGCCAGTGCAGTTCTTTCAGAACAGGAGTGATATGAGCTCTGTGTTCAGGTTCTGTTAGGATCCGAGCTGCAGGGGATAGACGGTTCTCTTAGGAGCCCAAGTAAGAACAGCATTACCGTAATCAGTTCAGCTTGTTACAAACGAATGAACAAGTGTCTCTGCATCACTCTGAGACAGAACAGGCCGAACTTCAGCGATACAGTATTTCTTAAATGATAAAAAGCTGTTTTAGTGACTGCATTTACATGCGGGATAAAACTGAGCTCAGGGTCTAAGACCACGCCCAGGTTTCCTACTTCAGGTTTTATATTAGTAGCTAAAGAACCGAGTTTGTCATAAAGCAGTGGTCTCTGAGTTTTAGTACCGAGAATCAATATTTCAGTTTTTTCTTCATTTAGTTGGGAAAATTATGTGACTCCACTGAGAAATATGAGACACACAGCTTCTTTCTACCGAGTCTAGATTTTCCAAAGGAATCGAGATGTATGACTGCGTGTCATCAGTGTAGCTATGAAAGTTAACATCATGTTTCTGATGACATCACCCAGAGGGAACACGTACACAGAGAACAGCAGAGGCCCTAAAACTGTACGCAGTGAAATACGCAGTGTGTTTGATGAATGGTCTGTTTGATAAATATGATTTAAACCAGTCTAAAACTGTGCCAGAGAGGCCGACCCCGTGTTCAAGACTGGTGGTGGAATCATGTGATCCACAGTATCTTATGATCCACAGTATCAAAGGTATCAAACCTGGTATCAAACCAGTATCAAACCTGCACTAAGGTCCAATAACAGCAGAACAGAATTATTCTGTACATCGGCGCTGAGCCTGAGGTCATTGACAACATGAACTAATGCTGTCTCAGTACTATGGTTTGAACAAAAACCTGACTGAAACCTCTGATAGAACTGGTGGGATATTAGGAACAGGATCAAGATCATGCTTGCTGAGCTATGCTCTGTCTTATTAGGGCTATTTTATTTTGAAAATGAGTTGCAAACTCTTTGCAGGTTTGAGAAGATAAGTCCCCATAAGACCTGTTAGCAGGAACCTTAGGACTAATTAGTCGGTCTAAAGTGGAGAAGAGGTATTATCTTTGTGTTTGTTAATTACACCAGAGACGTACGACTGTCTGGATATTTTCACAGCATTATTGTAGCATCTGGTTGTAACGTGTGACTTGAGGCAGGTTGCAGGTCATAACAAGCAGGAGTCAAAATACGGGAACAAACGAATGACTGAAAACCAGCTCAAAATTCAGGAAATAAAACACAGAGACTTTATAAAATCCCAGGTTCAACATAGGAGTCTTTAAGGTATTTAAATAATAGTATAACAGATGCGGTCAGTATGTGCAGACTCATAAGTAACAGTAAGTTATTGTGTAGTAACTACAACCCAATCAGTCTATAAATAACCTGCAGGAAAGAACAAGTGCTTCTTGGTGTTTCACATGTCTCCCTCGACAATGCTCATTAAGAAGCTGGACCTGCATTTCTGTAAATTTGTGTTCTGTCAAGTTTGGTTGACTTACATGGCAGTAGGTCATGACCTAAAGTAGAGGGTCTCTCTGGGAGTATGGCTTTAATAAGGCTTTACCTCCTTCTGATCAATAGACTCACTTTCACCATCCTTCTCCTTTCTATAACCTTGTCCTCTTCATGCATACAATGCTAGTCAAACTAGTCAGATTTTTCATTTTATTATTGTTATTATTATTATTATTTTCTTACATTTTGTATTGTTTTTTTTTTTTTTTTTTAACTTATATACCGATTAATTCTGTATTTCTAACCTTTACTGCAAAGCCCTCTGTCAAGTACAAGTTTCTTTAAATGATTGCAACCATCCAGAATTGTCAAAAAATAGCAAAGAATAGCCCGATAAGGCGGAGGAACCACTGTGAAGCATTATTTAAAGGTGGGGCTTGGTGCAGCACATGGTATGAGAAGAACGTATAATTTGTTGCTTTAAGAAATTAAAATAAATTTATATTATTTTCCACTTAGTCAAGGTGTTGTCAGCAGTTAAAACGTGCTTGGTCTCAGATTTTGCTTCTTTAGTTTAGAACTGGAACAGCAGGGCTAATAAGGCTAACAAACCCTAGAACTCAACAGTCATCCAAAATCATCCAAATAATTTCTAGAAAAACACATCACTAAAACATATTCCATCCTGCTTAAACCACATCCAGGTCTTCAAAACCGTAGAACAGATTTGTCAATCTGGCTTAGGGCCTGCAGGATATCTACCATTTAAACGTTTCATTACTTACAAACACACATAATAGCTATAGATTACGTGTGTTATGGTGATTTGCAGCCAAATCACAGCAGTGAAAATACCACAGCTACCGAAAGACACATACAGCTGTGTGGTTACATGTATTACTTTAAATGCTGTTGGAGGAGGAGACGTGTCAGCGTTGTTTAAACCCCAGGCTTGCGCTCTTTATTACATTCCTACATTCATTATCGTTTAAAGCTAAGCTTTTAGCCCGAGCATCCAGATGCCCAATCAGCTAAAGTCTATCTAGAGACCAGGGAAAGGGAACAGAGGCCCTGATCCGCCAGCTTCAATAAGAGCTTATACGGATGACATAACTGTGACGGTCCTGAATGGGGCGGACTTTCTGTTGCGGCGTGTCAGTGACACAGTTGCACAGCAATTTCCCACAGTCTGTACTGTCTGGATTATAAATACCCACATGTGCGTATAGACAACAGCGGAGACTGAGAGGATCACATGAGAGAGAAAAATAGAAAGAGAGAGTTCTAGTTACATTGCCTGTGGTTAAGCAGTGGCATACTTACAGTGTTTATTGCTTATAGATATTTGACATTTGTGCAAAAGAATTCACACATTGGAAACAGTATCCTTTTGCTGGCCATATGTTTTTATATGGAGTATGTGTTCTGCTTTTTCCGGATGTTGAAAATGTATAATTTGTACTTAGTTGCTGTTTTGACAGGAAATTCACAAATTAAAGATGGTTAAAGACGATTCTCACTTTTACACAGTGTTGTAACTAATTATTAACCTATTAATCTGTATGGATACTATTCCACACCACCAGAGTGGATCCATGATCCAAGCTATCCCAAACATATTCAGTGATGTTGAGGTCTGGACAATTCATTGTCCTGAGAACTCCAGCAGCTTCTTCGCTTGATTTGCAAATTTTTGCAAATCATTTTCTAATTATTGACAGTTGCACATCCTTTAAGACCCATGGTGATGAAATCAGTATGTGAAATAACCCCTGGTATACCCCTGGTGGTCCCATGTTGCTGATCCTTGCTTCAATGGCCGCTGAGTTGTTTGGAGTCTCATGTTGTCTATATCATTAAGCACTGTTTAACTCCAGTATTGGAAACTCTTCTTATTTAACTTTATTTTCCCTTGAATTTCTTAAGAAAATATATTATATTAAGTTATATTAAAAGTCTTCCACTGGGGTATAATTCAGCAGAATAAATGTGGGCTTAATTGCAATTAACCACACAAAGACATGCACCATTCGGTTTACAGCCCTATTGAGGATCTTTTTTTCTTCTCCTGTAAATTCATGATTTAAGACTTACAAGGTTTTGCTCTGAAAGTGACAACATGCGTGTAAGTACAACCAGAGTTTATGTGTTAAAAATAAACCACCCTCTGATCAGGGTCACCAATAGAAACTCCAATTCCTCAAGACACAAAAGCAAGAGAGAAAGAGCCAGAGGAAAAAAAAGAAAGAAAGAAAAGCGACAGGAAGAGAAAGAGAGTGCTCTGGTTACCTGCCTGAGGTGGAGCAGTAAATAATACATCTGTAGCTTCCCATCCCTGTTCTTTAGCACGCATATCTTCTGCCTTCACAAAGCTCCTTGTATCAGCTCATTTTCCTTGTAGAACGCAGGAGAGCAGCTACTGTCCAACCAAGGCTGGAATCTCACCTTAGATAGGATAATTACAACATCCAGAATTCAATCAGTCGTGTAAAGGTCAGACATTAAACAGGCTATGTCCTACATATTGTAATTTAGCTGTCCCTGAGGGCTACTTATGACATACTTGCTAAATTTCCGTCAGGATCAATAAAGTATCTATCTATCTATCTATCTATCTATCTATCTATCTATCTATCTATCTATCTATTTGTTGGTTTATGTACCACTTTCATGAAAGTTCTAATTGGTTGCCCTGTATAATGCTTAATTCCAAGAGTAGCTCATGCAATGCTCCTTATAACTTTAACATGAATGGGCGAAGCTAAACAGCTGTAGGCTGAATAGAGGTACATCGACCAAAAAAGTTGGGAGGATAACATGAATCCAGTCAACATGGAAGCAGCTCAATATATGTGGCACAATTTACAATAAACATAACAGACAAAACATTAACAATAATGATAAAACCTTGTTGTGTTTGGGGCTGTAATGTCCAATGTATTTTACACAAATTTTAGTATTTTGTTATTAACCTTTTTTCCCCATAGAGTTGCTATCTCGTTGGCGTAGAGTCTTCCCCCCGTGTTATCCACCTGGCAATAAGTTATTTGCTGTTGTGATGTAACGCTGATTTATCTTCTATATAAATATGTTGATCTTTGTTCAATCACTAAAAGAATTCATGCTGTGTTGCTGCAGCTTGATTTCTGTATATTGACAGTACGGGCTGAATGATATGTTTTGAAAGATGGCTTCTACACATTAGTCTAAGATCAAATTAATTTTCTACAGAATAGACGCAATATAAATTACCAAACTGTGACCAAACCATTTTAATGGGCTTTAGTATTAAACTGTATGGAATGATTTGCCAAAAAAATGAATTTAGGCCATTTTCCATTTACCCTCAAATGTGGTCCAGCCGCAAAAACATGTTTGTTGTCTTCATGTTCCTCATCTACTTTAGCACTTGAACTGTGAGGCTAACATTGCTAAAAACACTGGAAGTCAATAATTGCTTTCCTATTATTTCCTGTAAATATAGTACATTCCCAAAACCACTCTCAAACCAGCACATCCAGGTCTTTGTTGAGGTTGCACAGACTTTGCTGGTGTGTTTACTATAAACTTTACAAATTAACAAAACTATGTAAAAAAGTGTAAAATTCTGAATGCCTACAAACTCATGGTCATGCAGACATATAAATTTATAAATATGCATTTGTCATGTCGTTTCTATTCACAGGTATATCCAGGTTCAGAAATTCAGCTATTTATTAAAAGAGACAACAGAAGAACATATTTTTCCTTCATTTTCAATTCAAATTTTCAATTAACTACATTGTCGGGGAAATCTCTTTTATACTATGTTTTTTGTGGGCAATTGGTTCCTTGTTTTCTCAACTCTAAGTATGCAGCTTTCAACTAACCAAACATCAAAACTTGGCATAAAGCAGCAGCTAAGGCCAGTTAGGGTTCCTCACTTTGGGATTTCTGATACCTCTGATCATTTCCACAAAGCAAATGTTCAAAGAGTAAAAAGAAATCCACTGATCTTAATGGCGGTGCGCTAATGAGCACAAATATGAATGTTGAAGCTGTAAAACAAACTCAGCTTCTGTCTCTAGTTGTCATAACTGCACCTTATCAAAATCCCTATTAAGCTATTTAACAGGCCCGCTCACTCTCCTGCATTTCATTTTACTTTTCATGTCTAACAAGCTACATCACCTTTCAGTTTTGCACATCTGACACACACCACCCAATCAACACACTGAAAATATATAATAATTGTGTAATAAATATCCACTGTAGCTCACCTGCGGTCATGTATAATTTGTCAGCCTGTGTGTTACCCTTCAGTTTCTGACCCCAAGGCAGTGTTAACTACATGACTACTATTTGGAAGGTAGACCATTCTCACCACAACCGTGGTAGTGTGTGTGGTGCTAATGTGAGACAGTAATTTTAGTTGTAATTTGGAAAGTATTTTGATGTTAGCCCTATGTTGTATATGAGGGACTTGTATTTTGACAAAAAGAGGAAGTAGTTGTTGTAGGTAGTGGTAGAGTGGGGCGATGGCTTGTTCTGCTTTATTTTGCCCATTAAAAGTTGGCAGTCAAGCCCAACACTTTCCTTGTTGAGTTTTTGTGAGACTGCTTTTTATACAGTCCTCGACCACCTGCTACTCCCATGCCTTACACTAGCGTAAGTGTAAAATGTTTTCACAAGTGTAAAGTTATTAATTCAGCTTATTACATTACATATGGTGTGATAGTTAGTTGCCTTGACTGGTAGTAGCAAGAATTACGTTTTATAAAAGCTGGCAAAATAATGCTTCCCTAAGGAATTCTGGAAGTATGTTCAGCTCTCACTCTCTCTACCTTGTCCTTTCTGGCGATGCGTGGACAGGTACGTTCGGGGCGCCCCCACACTCCAACATGGCAGCTGTTTTCTGTGATTTAGACACACTAGGTAAGGGGCGGGTGCCACCTGTTGTATTCTGGGTAGGGGTTAGCCTTTGGTAGGCAGGTCAGCGGTTTATTATTTTCTTTTCTTTGGCACCGTCCTTTGTCCACCTTTGCCTGGATATACTCTGTACTCTTGTCCCTGTTACACTACGTCATTGTTTACATGTTTTCATACTGCATACTCTTCTTCTGTAATATTGCACCTGGACTGCAAAGTAAACAGCCTTGATTTGAACAGGTTTTGGGTTGCTCGTGGTTATCCTTCCATGCCACTTCCCATGTCCGTGTTGTTATTCCCTCTACACCCCTAGTTACACCGTAAGGGGGATCGTAACATGGACAGTGAACGTCTGTAAATGCCATTCTTACAGGTGCCTGTTTTCTAACATTTAAATCCCATTGGCTTGCATTCACGGATGCTTCTCCCACAGTGACATTTTGTTTCAAGATATTGATCATAAGCATGCATAATGTTTTGTTTGGCATTTCAAAAGTTTAATCTTTTTGTTTCTAACCGAAATTTGACAATAAAAGAAGAGCTGTATTTAATACAACTGCAACAATTCAGCTCTGGAGTCCTCAGCAGCCCTGAGCCGATTCCCTCTGATTATTTTAAGGACAATCGGTTAATGATAGATTAATTATGAGAATGGAGTTGAGCTAGCATGTTAGATCATCAAACTCCCTCATATCCAGTACATTTCAAATCAGCCTCTGTGCTCAGGGCTTAAGCTCTGATGAACGTTTTTATAATTTAAGCACACAGTTTTCTTTGCAGGGCATCCAAAAGGCCCACTATAGTCTTAATTTTGCTGGCTCAGTGGTTCTGCCTCAACACAACCTCAACTGCCCTGGGGAACAGATTGTTAGTCAGGCCAGTCAGATGAATTGCTCATGTAATATAAAGAATAATAGTAATGGTCAGGCTACATGGTTCACGCCTACCACCCTGAAGGACTCTTGGGCATTAGAGTTTTATGACAATGTGACTTAAGAGCTATAAGGCTTTATGGCCTCCAGGCTATATGGCTATATGCAACAACTGAAGGTTTCTCTCTTAAGCACCTGCCCATCAAAACAAAGTCTATTCAGGCCCCAAGCAACATGAGATTAAACTCCTCAACTTGTCTTTTCACAATGTTCATTTTCAATAGTAGCTTCAAGAATTTCCCCACAGGGCTCCGCTGGGTCAAGCACACAGAGTCGATAAGAGAGAGAGAGAGAAAGCAAGAGAGATTGAGAGATTTCATTAACCAAGTGCAGGCTGGGAATGGCATAGCTGGATCTGAACACACAGGTGTGTTTATAGCATTGTCTACTCTGTGGAATCAGCATTAGCTGGATTAACAGTGTTTTATAATCGTTAGTTTGTGGAACAAGGTCAGTTCATGCACAGAACAATCACCCTTCCTTTGCCTGTAGTCAGCTGCACAGCGCTGGTGTTCTGTTATTCTGACTGAATTAGTGCTTTCCTGAGTTAGTGATTAGGTATGCATCAGGACCAGTTTTATCAGACCAAGTATGAGTTCATATTTATGAACTCAATACGCTCACAGATACCAAATCCGATCCCATAAATGAAGCATAAATGAGCCATGCACTGAAACGTTCACACTAGCAGACGACAAGTCGGTGATTTCCTATGGGAGTGCCTAATTTTGCAACAAGGGGCAAGCGACACGACAACACAGCAACAAGTGACAAATCAAGCAGAGAGTTTTTCAACTTTATGCCAATGGATTATGACATGGTGAAGCGACATTGTAAACAATTGGCTCCAACAAATTCTTTGGACCAATCATAGACATAAGGAGTCCGAGGTCCCCCGCGTCTGCTGTCTGAACACTTTGTTCCTACCTTATTTCATTCCTGTGCTCAACAGTTTGGAGTCAGTATTGTTGAAGTCTCTAGAGAGTTCGATCACTTGATAGCTAGTCAGCGTAGCCAGCATGCTAACCGGCCAATAAAGCTAGCCATAAATGCAAGTGGAAATGTTCTTACATTCACTAGTATACAAAGTCATGAGCCATTTTTTATCCTTCACCAAGTCACATTTGACCTGACCACATCCTCTCCACACAGCTGGTGGTCACCACTTTTCCTCCAGGTCTTAATAATGTGCTCTCCTTGGTTTCTTTATTTGTTTGAATAAGTCCTAATTTAGCCCTTCTGAAACACAGTAACATCTTTTCCATGGCCACAGTATACGTCTTCCCACATGGTTGAAACGAGAAGCTATTTACTGCATCAGTTAGGGTTAAACTTATTAATCAGTAATCATCCAGTCTAAGACTCTTCAGTATTGGCTTATTTAAATCAAATTGCTGTGCTTTACCAAACCCTGCTGTTTTGTAGCTCTTGATGAAGTGATGTAATATTTTTGTCACACAATTTAAACCTCTCTGACTAAATACAAATAGTGACTAATCAAAAGCGGGAGCTCATTTCCTGTTAAACACAGACTCTAAAGCCTCTGTGCTAAAACTATATTGCAGTGCTGCTCTGGAGCTGCTCTGCATGAAGCCTGTGTCTGAAAGGCGTGACGTTCAGAGCACATCTGTCTGTTAATAAGTGTTTATAGTCATTATGAGCCAAATCAGATGCCAATCATCCTCCACTACCACTTCATCTGTGTGACCTGCATAAAGAGAGAGAGAGACAGAGGAAGAGAGAGAATGACAGCACACTGACTAATGCTCTCAGCTTTAAATTACCCTTCATGCTCTAATTACTAATCTATCCGTCTCTCCATCGCAGGTTCCATTTACACCCTTCACCATCTTTGCTTGTTTCTTGTACAAAAGTTTGGAATCACTGTTTGCATTTATATAAAACAATCATGTTCCAGATTTAACGATGATACAATAATGCAGTAATTTGATGGAAATACACACATCATCAAAAGAACAGATGCACAAGTAGCTGCACCCAGAATGAATTAACCGACCGGAATGAAACTTGGTGGGTAAGTTTGATATTGTTAGACATGTAAATGATTCGAGTTTCACACTCAGCCGCGCATGTGACATAAGCAAGGATGGGCCTTAGCGTGTACATGCATACATGGTGGCCCGACGTACTGAGAGACACTACTTCTGTATGTGTAGCTCAATAAATATTGATCATATCAGTCTAAATTTATCATCAAAATTTAATGTTCCTGGTAACCTTTATCTTCCTTCCCAATAGACTTGCAGTCAAACACCAATCAACAAAGTTTAAACAATTAAATGTAAAAACAATTAAATGTAGTCATTAGAATTATGTAGAATTACTAGAGTAGAATTAAACAAAAACACGAAGCAATTAACTGAAAGATACTCAGTAAGGTTGATCCAGAAAGAGTAATAATTAAATGAAGTGTCCTGTACACCATATAAGGATTCCTTTAATTGAGTTAAAATCACTAATTTTAATTGTGTATAAAACTACTGTAATTAAATCTAAATATTCCTTTTACATAAGAATAACAAAAAAAAAACAAGTTCATGAAATACTAATAATATCTGAATATATACTATAAACTATAACTAATAATGGGTTACTGCAAATTGCTAAATACAAGAAGACATTACATTTTATAGCTCATCACTCAGCAGCACCCTCATCTCACCGTATTCGAAAGCCTACTAAATTATTTGTAATTTATATATATAAATGTCTTTCATAGAATTTGAAACCACCAGCTAATATATATATATATATATATATTAGCTGGTGGTTTCAAATTCTATGAAAGACATTTATATATATAAATTACAAATAATTTAGTAGGCTTTCGAATACGGTGAGATGAGGGTGCTGCTGAGTGATGAGCTATAAAATGTAATGTCTTCTTGTATTTAGCAATTTGCAGTAACCCATTATTAGTTATAGTTTATAGTATATATTCAGATATTATTAGTATTTCATGAACTTGTTTTTTTTTTGTTATTCTTATGTAAAAGGAATATTTAGATTTAATTACAGTAGTTTTATACACAATTAAAATTAGTGATTTTAACTCAATTAAAGGAATCCTTATATGGTGTACAGGACACTTCATTTAATTATTACTCTTTCTGGATCAACCTTACTGAGTATCTTTCAGTTAATTGCTTCGTGTTTNTGTGTGTGTGTGTGTGTGTGTGTGTGTGTCTGTGTGTGTGTCTGTGTGTGTGTCTGTGTGTGTGTGTGTAGGACATTTACACTGGCCGTGCATAAAAAAGGTCTGCTAAAGTAGCCAGATCTGGACATTTAAGAAGTTTTAACCCTTGGTCAAGAGTTGTTATTGTCAATGTGTGGTACTGTTTAAATCTAATTACATAATGAATTACACTTGATTCAAGAAATGACTAAAAATAAGGCAGAACATAAAGGAAGATAACGTTAGATGTTTTTTCCTTTTTTCACAAAACTAGAGTGTGAGCATGATAGTACCTTTTCATTGAACTCCAAATATGAAATGAAATGTCTCCCTACTTACTAACAAACACAGATGCCAATGTTTAGCTAGAAACATAAGGAATACAATTCAGTGTGAAATGCGGCAATCCGGCAAATACTGAAAAAGCTCCCAGTACTTCATTAATTAAAAATACATGGTGAGTTAAAAACAACCCAATTTAGATCATATCTATAGCCTTACACTGGGTTACTATATAACAGAACAGATTTTTTAAATCTGGCCCAAAATGGGTAGGATATTTGAAAACTACAGGGTTACCTTAAAATATGGTCACTTTTACCCAGCACTGGGTTCATTTGAATGCATTTGAAGGGTTACTGTGTGATATTTTGTGTTTGCCTGTTTTATTTTTATTTTCTTCCTTTTTTAAACATCATATCGTCGGTGCCCAAAGAAAAACATGTATCCCCAAGTTTGTTGATTTTTACTTTTATGCATTATTTGGACATAGCAGTTGCTGTTTACATCGTGTGAAGGTTTCATGATAAACGGACCAACAGAAATGGCCTCAAACAGTTTGGAAAAAATGCCGGTTCCATTGAACCCACATCTGTGTGTTAGAGAATCTCCATCTTTAACAGGTTTATCCAGCTCTGCCACTATGGCATGCTGCTGAAGGGTCTGCTTATTTTTACTTCTAAAAGAAGTGTTGCCTATTAATGTTATATTTATATTGTTATTATTTTCATTATTAAAATCGCAGAAAAAATAATAAATTGCATGTAATTAATGATTCTATTATTATTATGGCTAGTGGTGGCATTAATGCTCATATTTTGGTATTATATTATAAGGTTTGTGACTTTTTGCACGTTTCCCATTGTGAAAGTCAGATCTAACAACATGGCAGTTCCAACTACAGTGGTTCAAACCAACATGGTTCAAACTACTGTGGAACAAACAAGGTACGGTGGTACTGCAGATGTTAGTTAGTTCACTGATGCATTGTACCATGTTAGTTCAATGCTAGCCTCCATCGTTATATGGGAAATACACCCCCGTGTGGAATTATGCTATGACCAAAAACCCTCTTAGGTCCCATGCCGTACGCAGTGCCTC
>CM067477.1:32770991-32810296 GCA_034552555.1 Semaprochilodus insignis
CATGCCGTACGCAGTGCCTCTTATTAGTTTGTGTTTAATGGTTAATTAAACCATTATACTATACAGCTATAATGAAAGGGAGGAATTAAATAAGAAGCAGTTTTAGTGAAGATAAATTTAAAGACCAGCCCTTCGTATCTCATGGCAGTGGAGCGGCGTAGTCGCCATATTTCTCAGCAGTGTGTGGTCAGTGCTTCATCTGGGATTGCAGGCACCTGTGGCGAATCAGGGAAGAGAAGGTACACATTAAATAATGGCTTTCTCAAGCCAATAAATTTCATGCCAGAGAAACAAAGGCACTAAATAGAACCCTGAAACACTGAGAAGGAAATTTTGGACCATTACTTCATGCAAACGTGTTTCAGTTCATCAGTATTTTTGGATTGTGTTTTATATGCTTCCCTTTTGTAATGGGCAAAGCACAAGTGAAACCCACACTTCCAGTCTCCTTTTGCCAAATAGCACTTTTGAGAGGTCATTAGCACAGAGGTTCACTTGCTTTTTCTGGGCTGCACTGTGGATGTTTATTCAAAGTGCTCAGTAAAAGTACAACTGTTTGTGTGCTATTAGTTTAGTTAGATTGTGCCTAAAATTGTGACTTTGATAACGATCACACCACATTTTATTAATAATCAAAACAGAAAATCAGGTTATTCCAAAACGTTCTCTTGTTTCTTGTTGCAAAAGTATGTCTCTGAACTTTTTGTGGCTAATGTATATGACATGTTCTCCCACAAATATCTTTTATTACATAAATATTAAAATTAACTATAAAACTATATCACTTGTGCAAACCCTCTACTGAATGTGGCATTTTATTCCAGCCATGTGAGTCCATTTGTTCCAGTTCTTGGTGAAATTACATGATTCAAATGTGATTGCAATTGGTTCCACATGAATAAAATACAAAACATCAAACACAATTTCTGTTATTCATTTTACTTACTCTTGGTGTGATTGCGGTGATGTAATTTATTTTATTCATATGGAACCAATGTATACATTTGAATGGAGTAAATTGAAAGCAACACGTTTTTGCATCTGTTTTCATTTAAATGCATCACAAAAACGTTTTCCAGGCTGTGCTGTGCCGCTTTTGGTATTGGTATCTAGTCATGCAATTTGAGACTCAGCACGTGTGGCGAATAGAAATGTGGATTCAGAATGCATAATGTGTGGACGTGGGAGTGCAGAAACACTCTCGCCCGATTCCTAAATAGAGTCAGAGGATTATGTCCAACCCCATCCTGACAGACTAATAACCTATCAACTACCACCTTCAGTGAGAGCACAGTAGTGGCCAATGAAAGCTCTGTGGAGGCCAGAGGCACTCTAGCCCCCGCATCAGGCACAAAGCATATATGTTAAATACATAGGTTTAGTGGTGGCAATTGCATATCAGAACAAAACGTCATATCATTCAAATTTGAAATCTTTTGTGTTACCGAAAGTTCCAGCACATTCTTGGTATACCAAGAAAATATCCAATATTAGAACTTCACGAGAGTAGATCAAAATTATATATATATATAAAATTGATTTATGTCAAGTTTTATTCCAATTTTGGAGCATTTGTATTGGTCCATTCATCATTATTTTTACACACTGTGGACATGAAAAGTCAGGCTAAAATGGTATAACAAACATTGACAATAATGGTCTGCGTGAAATAATAATAACAATATAGCAAGTAAAGACATTTAAAGATGTACTTGGTGCTGGTAGTTGTCCATTGTTATGCAATTAACTCAACTTAGACTCATCTCTGAGACTCTAGATTCAACCTGGAACTGACTCAGCCTCACATCAGAGACTCAAGACTTAACTTGAACTTTCACCTCAAAGACTCGCAATTCAGAGACTCTGAGGTAATACAGGTAATACTCCAAGAGGTTTAGGCTCAGATTTATGTCCCAGAGACTCGATTCAGATTCCTATTCCAGAGACATGTTTCAAACTCACATACCAGAAACTTGAGACCTGACTCGCATACAACCTTCAGAGACTTGGGGCTCAATTCAGACTTACACCTCGGAGACTTGAGACTGAACTTGGACTCATATCCCAGAGATCTGAGACTCAACTTAGAACTGCAATTCAGAAATTGGTGACATGACTCAAGACTTACATCCCAGAGACTTGAGACTTGATTTGGACTCACATCCCAGAGACCTGAGACTGGACTCGAACTCACGCCACAAACACTTGAGAATCAACTTTGACTGATGTCCCACAGACTTACAATTCAACTCAGACGCACGCTTAAGAAACTCAAGCCCTAACTTGTACTCGTGTCCTAGAGACTCTAGACTGAACTCTTGAGTCTTATACCTCAGATACCTGAAACTCAAATTGGACTCACATCCCAGATGTTCGAGACATGCACTTTAGAGACTCAAAGCTCAACTTGTACACACAACTCAGAGGCTTGAGACCCAACTTAGACTTGCACTGCAGAAACTTGTGACTCAACATGGACCTGCACTTGAATTGAGGCGCTATTCAAACTCACGTACTGGAGACTTGAGACTCGGATCAGACCCACACCTCAGAGACTTGAGACTCATATGTCTCAGAGATTCACAACTCAAAAACTCGAGACTTGACCTCCACTTGCAATAAGCAGGTTAAGATCTGGCTTGGACTCACATTGCAGACTCACGCCTTAGCATGAGAGGCATCACAACAGGGGGAAAAAATGAGGGATACGATATTATGTCCAACGATAACTAGTATTACAAATATTTGGACATTTGCTAATATATATCAACAGACACATTGTCTATAGGTGACTCTGTGAATGCTTGTCTGGTGCATTCCCAGATACACTCCATATCTTGCGCCTCCAGGGGTCTGAAACACGTTCATTTTATTCACCCAGCTGAGAGATAACCATCATTTAATTAATCCCCATCCTTTCTCTCGACATAACTCGACACACTTTACTCATGCACCCAAACATAGTGGCTGAGTCTGCCTCAGAATGAATGATATGCTCTTGTCATTCTGCTAATGGTGGCCAGAGTAATTCTGTGTTATCTGATAAGTGCTCATGCTGAGAGAGTTCGGCAGGGATATGCAGAGTTATTGGGTTTCTGTTAGCCTAATTTAAAATGCCCATGTTCTACATTCTCATTCACAGTAACACCTTCTTGGCAACAATGCTTTGTATGCTCACTTATAAACGCTAATAATGCCTCATAAGGCTGTAAAAATGTACCACAATTGATTATTTGACGATTTATAAACACACAAGTGTCAATACAAGTGTCACTCTCTGTTATCATGTCTCTCAAATGGATAATGACTTGTGTGTAATTACAAAAACCCCATACTAGATATGAACTATTATAATGTCACTTTGATTAAAGTGGTTTATATTTTACAACCCCAAATCCAAAGAAGTTTGGATGCTGTGAAAATTTAAATAAATGTAAATAAAATCTGAACGCAATGACTTGCATATTTCATAGACCCATATTTTGTTCACAAAAGAACATAGAACACATCGCAGATGTTGAAAGCGAGACATTTTACCATTTCATGAAAGTTATTAACTCATTTAGAACTTGATGGCAGCAACACATCTCAAAAAAGTTGGGACAGGGTCATGTCTGCCATTGTGTAGCATCCCCTCTTCTTTTAAAAGCTAATCGTCTGGAAAGTGAGAAGACCAATTGTGGGAGTTTTGGGAGAGGAATTTTGTCCCATTCTTGTCTGATGTAGCATTTGAGTCCCAGGTCTTCTTTGCTGGATTATTCGTTTCATGATGCACCAAATACTTTCTATTGGTGAAAGGTCTGGACTGCAGGCAGGCCCGTTCAGCACCCGGACTCTTCTTCTGCAAAGCCATGCTGTTGTGATGGATGCAGTATGTGGTTTAGCATTGTCTAAATGGGCCCGAAGATCATGAGCATCCAGTATTGACCGTCGCCTTGTCCCTTGTGCACAGGGATTACTCCAGAGTCTTTTGATGGTATTACATACTGTAGATGGTGGGAATTTCAAAGTCTTCATATTATCACATTGGGGAACATTTTTCTGAAATTGTTTCACTACTTTTCAGACACAGTTTTTGCAGATTAGCAAACCTCTGCCCGTCTTTGCCTCTGAGAGACTCTGACTCTGCCTGGTACCACTTAGTTTTCCAGGCTTTTGTTTCCCCGTCCCAACTTCAACTGTCCCATGGTGTTGCTGCCATCAAGTTCTAAATTAGCTAATAATTTTCTTGAAATGGTAAAATGTCTCACATCTGATATGTGTTCTATTGTGAATAAAATATGGGCCTATACGTCTGACGTACAGTTTTCTGGTCATATTTTGACATGGTAGGAAAAACAACTCATCAAAAAAATTGTCCCTACTGTGTAAAACAATATTGATTATGGTAATATTTTACTTATATGTTACATTTCTCAATTTAAATAATGTGTCTGTTTGTTTGGAATGCTTTGTAAGAACTTTGAAATATTCCTCACATTACAACATTAAGGTTTTTTTTTAATCACACAGCATTACACGAAATACCAATCAGTTTATTTGAAGCAGTCAGTCACGGCATTTGCTGCATTTACTGCATGTAAGTGAAGAGCTTGTTATCTGAAGGCATATCAAACTGAGGTTGCGTGAGCTGCAAGGAGAACAGTCATCACTGTTGGTTATGTTTACTGATTTCTCCCTCCAGGCTGTAGGTGTAAAAACTCTGGGGAGCTTTTCCCATAGCTTGCTCTAGAGCCAGAGCAGGTTTAACTTTCCTGCTGCTCAGGGGTAACATAATACGAGCCACGCGTCAGGTAATGGTGAGTTGCGATTTAGTTAAGCATGAGTCATAGGCAAGACAAATAAGGGTGAAGTCGTGCATCTGTTAAGCACAGGTTTGAGTTGAGTCATGAGTCAGTTAAGAGGAATCGGAGTCCAGTTGCAAGTTGATTGAAAGTAAGTCAAATGATGAGTCAGTTAAGAGTGAGTTGTGAGTCAGCTAAGGGTGTGTCTGAGTTGCTCAAGCACACATCTGAGTCGAGTCAGTTAAGGGGGATCCCGAATCGAGTCATGAGTTGGTTGAGCACAAGTCTAAGACAAGTCATAAGTCAGTTAAGGTTGAGTCACTTTGTTTGATTTGTAAATTTTCTTCTTGCTTTTTCTATTTTCTTCAGTAACGACATCCGCTTGTAGATGCTTTATGATCTAAAGCAAGAGTGGAGTTTTCTCCTAGCTCTCAAAGATCAAAGCTTTAAGTGCTATTTTCTGATAGTAACAGAATTGGTGATCTACCAGCTCTTGCACAGTTTCTCTTTAAATGTAATCATCGTTTGAACTCCAGATTTGGAAATTCCTTTTTCATCTGACGTTTTTCTTTGATTCTCTCTTTCCATATAAGAGCTGATAATCTTGTAGCTAAAAAGTTCTCTTTAAGCATGTTCATGAGGGTGCACCCCAACTCAGGCAGAACTGGATTGTGTTGCTGTTTGCAGTAACAGAGCCTTCAGTGCCGCTTCACAGTAACTGGACCCTGCTCTTCCTCTCAGTGCATGTGATGTCATGGGCTTCCCTTTACACTGATAGCCATGGAGTAGACGGGACTGACACTCAATATAGTGCCATTAGAGACATCCCTGTTTACACACAGCAAACAGTGAGGTGACAGAATAACTGAGTTTATGCTCTCTGAAACTAGACCTTTGTATTTAAGTGTCATTAGCTTTATCGAGCCATGCACTGTCCCTTGATTAATTCGTTGTGCCAACAAACAGGCAACACTTAACACAAACAACACGCAGATCATCCATCGCTGCATAATTTAACAATCATTGACCTCTACTGTTATTCCATACCAACTCTAGCTTGCAACAAGCACAGAGGACTTTGCATTCTGACTGACCACATACTGCTCCCACCATGCTCAGCTAGATGGCAGAGGTGTGCAGAGCAGCTGTAAATAAAGAATTGTTACCTGTATTAAATAATGCAGATATTGAGTAGAAGTAAAAGTAGGCTGGTAAGAGCAATTTGGGTAAAGTATGTTTTTTTTGCAGTTCCTCAAGTATTCTAGTTCCTAGTTATTAACCAGGTAAGTGGGATGTACTGACAAGGCCAAAATACAGTTAGGCTGATGACATATAATATTAATTAATTATTCATTAATCTCATGTTAACATAGCATTTGTTCTGGAAAGCACAAAAGTGTATGTTCTTTATTTCCACAAGAAGTCATTTCATAATAATATAGGAACGCTTCTGTAGCCCGGTTGTAAAGTTTCATAAATGCTCTAGCAGGTAAGTTAAATTAAGTGTGTTAGTGTTTAAATTGCTGTTTTTGTGATGCGGATTTGGTTTTTACCTGTGAAGTAAAGTATATGGGAAAATCAATCACTTCAACGTATGGGACCTGTTTATACCATTACTAGGTTAATCAATGTGCCAATCAATCACTCCTCAATTTCGATTGGTTGTGGGGTGGGGAGTTGGGACACCGAGTGGGTTGGGGGGGCAGTCAGTGATGGGGAGACGAGAGAAAACCGAGCTGGCCAGAGATAACAACAGGGAGTAAATGTATTTAAGTAGTGCTTTAACTACTTAGAGAAAAGTAAGAGTTCGGGTACTGATTGTTGATTCCCTAGAGGTTCAGTTTGCTGTGGCCGTTAACTTGGTCGTAGCAGTGAAACGGCTGTAGCGCTTGCAAATGGCTGCGCATATGACGTGGATCATGACTCAGGATCCCAAGATTTCGGAGGACAAGGTCAGATAGACCCCTCAGCGGCCGAGGAGCTGTGTGGGTCCTCTGATGAAGCCGCGACGCTACTGGGAGAAACCCTGGGACTCTCGCAACTTCAGGGTTTGTCTGACTCGTTCGTCTAAGTCGATTCTGTGAATCGATTCCTTTCGGCTGATCCGAGATGGAAGGGGCTAGCTGCCTAGTCACATGACGCCCGAGCATCGTTCAGGCATCTCATTTCAAAGATTGTTTATTTATTTTGTATTAACAATGTTTTGTGTATTTGTCATCTATCCGATGTTACTTTGGAGCTCAATAAGAACAGTGAATAATAAAAACGACTTTATTTCCTATGCATGGTCTCATTCTTTACAAACAAACATAAAGTCCTTTGCCATAGATTGGGTAGTTTTTCCCTTTGTTCTATTAACCTGTGCTATTTTCTAATAGTCCGAACCCTTCTCTAGGTCCTAACTAATGCTGGTGCTAGGGAAAGGGGTGCTACACGTCATATTTTTGGGCCTCCTTGCTTTGCCATGCTCTTCCAGTTTGGTCCACAAATGGCTTTCAGGTTAGGGTTTTGTGATGGCCACTTCAACGCTTTCACTTTGTTGTTTTTAAGCCGTTTTGTCACGACTCTACAGAATGTTTAGAATCACTGTCCTGTGACCAAATTTTAATACTTCTGGCTGAAATATCCTCCACCATGATGCTGCCACCACCACGCTTCATGGGATACGTTCTTTGGATTAAAAGCTTCACCCATATTGTTCCATTGTTATCCTATTGATAGAGAAAATCATTATGGCCAAACAGGTCAGTTTTTACAGAAACACGTCAGCAGGAAACACTCCTACAACACCTTCTTTATCCTGGTGCTGACTTGCAAACTTTCCTCTAGCTTCTTCAAGCTGCTTTTGACGTGGGGCTTCTTTCTTTCATAACAGTCTTCCAGGCCTTTGCAAATTACACATAAGGAGGAACTGGACTTGTGGAGTTCCACAGGTTTTAAAGGTAAAAAGACACTGGCTCTACAAGTCATAACATCAGGTTTTGGAACTTTCTGTTTCTGTTTAAGTATACATTAAACTGTATGCAAACCTTTGACCCACTAGAATTTTTTTTTTTTTTTTTTTTGCCAACAATTACTCAATAATGAGATATTTTACCATGTTTTTATTAGCTAGAACCTGTTTAAGGATTTCTATGTAATTTAATCAGACTGTATGGATACTGACCCCCTATTTACCCCCATTTTGCACAGATAATTAAACAGCACTTTGGAGTTTGAACCATGCACCCACCCAGCTAATATCTAGCACATGTTTGACATTTCAGTGTGACTAATTTAGACTTTGAGCTCTTGGAGCTTGCCATGAGGTCACCCACAGTATTTCAGAAAGTGGGCCAGACACTTACCTGAACATTAACAGAAAGCAATATTTTGATACCTTGATATTCATGCATTCTGTCTGAAGTAGCTTCTTGGAATCTCTTGGCATAATTTGGATTCAACACATTTATTAAATGCAATAAGACTACGTAACTGAACTGTTGCAAAGTTGAGTCAAAATGTTGAACTAAAATACAGTGAAACGAAGGTACTCAGATGGACACAAGAAAGAATGGAGTACAGTTATCTTATAGATTTCTTTTTTAGTTTTTTTCTATTTTAGGTACTATAATCTTTATCCTATTCAGAAAGTGAGGCCACTCGACTGAGTCGGACAGGAATAAAATGTACATAATGAAGTGCTTTAAAATGACTGCCATTTTCACAATGTTGCATAATTTTGTGTCAAGCAAGGTGAAAAATACACATGGCCCTAATTAACCTCTTGGACCCCCTAAATATCTCAAAATAAAATATGGGTGTCCCTAAAATAAGACATTATGTTGTCTGTTAGAGTGAACCTGGTGCATTGTTTAGGTTTTTTCAACCACAATTTATGATCTTCTAATGTTACTAGAGGGCTGTAGGTGGTACTGTAGCAAATCGGTTCACTAAGCTGATCTTTCATAGCTCACAATTGTAAATATGCCTGAGATGCCTCTGAACAACTTTACAGTATGCCACCATTTACTGTATGTGCAAATCTGGAAAATGGGACAAATTTCCAGGAATTTGATGAAAAGAATGATTTGTTGCTCATTCGTCAAACTGAAGACAAGAAGGGACGTGTAAGATCTCAGTTAATGTGTGCAAGAGCGTATTACCAAACTAAAGAAGGTCATTTACAAAAGAAGAATTGTTGAATCATATTAATTATATTGGAAATGTAATGACACAAACATAAAGGACATGTAACAAGAGAAGCCTGTGAAAACTCCACTCGATACACTACAATGAATGTAAAGTATTACCATAAAGTCTTCCCTCTGGAAAAGCTTTAAAAACAAATTATACATACTGTAATGCTAAAGGAATGAAAAAGACACTCATGGATGTATAAAATAATGTAGAAATAGATTTAATACAAAGGAATGTGGGAGCAGATGAAGAATCAAAGTTAGCCAAAGCATAAAAGCAACCAAAACAAGGCATGGGCAAGACAAGGACCAGGAAAGCTAAAATTAGGGGAATAGCCAAGAGGGAAAACCGAGAGACAAAGCAGAATTCATACACGGGAATATTAAAACACGGGGAAAACACAACAAGAAAGGTCAAAGGCAATAATCAATAAAGTGTGAGAGAAACTGATCTGGTATTTATACAAACTGTATGAATGTATTCAGTGTTCCGGATGAATGGAATACCAGTTCTTGACTGACAGATTGTGGGTACCTTTACATACATGGAGCTAAATTAATGGAACTACTAACTGACTTCAATAATCTATTATGTGTTAATTAATATGTTTTAAACCAAGTACATTTCTTAGATATTTGTTAGACTGAAAACATTTCTTGTAACCTTTATTTAATGCTAGTCCAGATACTAGTTATTAGAAATAATTCTAGGATTGGGTTATGGTATGGCTTTTGTGGGTGTTATTAATGTTTTATAAAGGTGTGTAATAGAGAAACCCTGAACAGGTAGAGTATCTATTACACTTTATTTACATTTGAACAAGCAGAGTAATTACACACCAGATAACAGAGGAAAACACAATCCTATAGCAAACCAACAATGGTAACATTTATTAAAGTTACTATACACACTGTTTTGTGTTGTGACTGTTTCTGATTTTATACATGAAGTCAGTTTAGTTATATATCACTTTAAAAAATCGGACGAGTGTCAGATGAATTGCTGCACAATAAAATCAACTAAACATAACCACCAGTCAAATCTGAAAATAGCAAACAGACCGAAAATAGCATGCAGACAAAGTGGAGAGAGAGACGGAGCAGCCCGAGGCTGAACAGATGACTAAATACATAGCCTTTAAAGTGACTCAAATGCCTGAAAAATAGGTTCCTAAACCTGAAATGTCTATTGTGGGGTTCCTATATGAAAAACAAAAGACTAATCCAGAGGTCTGGGGCAGCTACAGAAAAGGCCCAGTCACCTTTGAACCTCATCCAAGAGCTCGGAATGTCCAAGAGCAACTAGTTGGCACAAACTGGTTGAAAGATCTCCTCAAAGTAGGTAAGCCACCTTTTTCCCCTCCTCTGTCTGCTTCTCCTTCTGCTTTACAAGCTCACCCAGAGGAGTTTGATTTGATTAAAGCAGAAAAGAGAACCGATCTGCATATCTAAATAATATCTGTGGTAATTGCAAAGTGTCCACAATAACGTTAATGTTATGTTATACACAATATAATTTTATTGTATACACAAAGTCATTGTTTCGATTCATTTATGAGTGATAAGAGGACTTTTTAGATCAACCATATTCCACATTTTCTTCTCATCTTTCCTCCAAAGACTAATATAATGTATAGCCCCCAAAACATTATAATAATTATAATAGCATTATAATAATAAATAGGTACCAAAGCATTATAATAACTAACATGGACTGTGAGCACATTTTGCAGCAACATTACAGAGAATTTTGCACCTGTCCTCTGTTGCATCACTGCTGTTGATTGCAAGTGTTCTCATCCAACATCAGTGCGTGACCATAGAGATGCTGTTGAAGCTGTACAGGGTGGAGGTAGCTCCATTTGAATGCGTATGGTTTTGGAATGGGATATCAAACTAACATATAGATGTGGTTGTATATGTACACGTCATCGAAAAAAAAAAAATTCACCAAGAAGGAATCAGTCGACAGGAATGCAGCTTGATGGGTAGATTTGGCATAATGAGACATGCGAATGATTCAGGTTTCACACTCGGCCGTGCTTGTGGAGTAAGCGAGGACAGGCCTTATCGCTGTATTTGACTGATTGTATAAGGTCATTCTATTGTCCAAGCTTTCTGACTCGTGCTGTTGTGTTGGTAGCACCGTGAAGTATGCCTCAGAGGAGACTTTCAAGCAGTTTGAAGAGTTGGGTGAGGGGTCGCATTGCAGGATGGTCGTATCGACATATTACCGGATGTGGTGCACGCTGTTGGTGGCAGTGGACAGAACAAAGCATGTACCAGCGGCATGAAGGATCTGGGAGACCTATTTGAACGACCGTCTGGCATGCACAGAGTGACCCAGCAGCCACAACTGCAGACTGTCACTGAGCAGTGATGCCCTTCATGAGTCGTCCTGTTAGTGCCAGCACCACTGGCAGACGGCTGTGTGGAGGCGCCGTGGTCAGCAACAAGATGGACAGTTTGTTGTCACGCACACACGTCCCGAAGGCCTGTTGTCACTCCACCTCCACCCCTAATACACCATCTGCAGGAACTGTGTGAGGGTATTCAAGCTGCATGGGATGGATTATCACAGGACACCATTAGGAACCTCTACAGCTCCATGCTGAGACGTCTGGCATGTTGGGTTAGCAAACACGGCGGCCCGACGCCATACTGAGAGACACCACTTCTGTATGTGTAGCTCGATAAATATTGATCATATCAGTCTAAATTTATCATCAGTTATTGATCCTGGTATCCTTTATCTTCCTTCCCAATAGACCTGCAATCCCACACCTCCTTCTGGGTGCAGCTATTTATTTATTTATTTATTTATTTGTTTATTTATTTATTTTTGCTGACATCATTTGTCAAATTGTGTTTATTGCTCTTTTGCACATGTTCGTTTTATCCCATCCCCCTTCTTCCTCTCTCTCAGTTCTCTTTTCTTTCTTGGCTGCCCCTTTTCATCTCTCTGGTCATGAACTAATGATTCTCTGTGTCGATGATTGGATCCCCTGCTGTTAGAAGGTGTTGAAGAAAGGTGATGATGGGTTCCAGAGACAGGACGATTAGAACGTGGCTGATGGGAAGGAGATCATCTCATTTACGAATGTATATTTAATGAGCTGTGCTTTGTTGTTGTCGTCAGGAGCCTTGAGTAATGGAGCTAGGTCTAAGATCATTAGGTCTAAATTTTACTTAAAGATGAATAGCTTGCAGATTTTGGTGTGGGGTGACTAATTGATTCAGTGTCCCATAAACTTTTCCTCAATTACATTTCAATCATTGTCCCTGTAACTTCTCCTCCGTTACAGGAATCCTTCCAGGTAACAGTTTCTCCATTATAAACGTAGTGTGCATCAGGTTGTCCCAGCCCTGGTCCTAAAGGCCCCTTGCTGTGCACATTGTGTTTTCTGATCAGGGGTGCATTCCCCAAAAATGACCAATCTTAGTGAAACACCGTTGTAAACAATGCAAAATAAAAATGTACATACAGCAATAACATGGAATAGAATAGACAATAGAATAATCATATTCTAATCATAAAAATTGGTATTGAAAGTTGAGAAAATGGCACCAAGAGCACAATTTCTAAATGTACTGAGATAGCAGGGTGTTGTGCTGATTTCCCCATGTAGTATTTAAATGTTTTTTTTTTCACTTGGTATATTACCAGAGCAACCTTAATGCTTAATGCTGTCTAAAACATGCCATAGCTTCCATTGATGCCACAAGCTTAGAGCTGGCTATATTAGCAATGACAAATTAATGTTAATATAATATTGTTGTATTTTACCCACCCATAAAACTACAAACAAACCGTCAAAATGTTGCGATGGGAAATTCCATTTTTATAGTACATACAGCTCTGGAAAAATGTAAGAGCCCACCTGAAAATGTTCAGTTCCTCTAGTTGTACAGTTTCTGGGTTTGTGTTGGACCAAAATGAGCAGTTCTGTTTGATTCTATACCCTACTGGAAACACGTCTCCCAAATTCCAGATCAAATATTGTATTTAGATCTGTTTATTTAGAAAATCACTAATGACCCTCCAGAAGCCTGTTTTTAGAAGCATGCTCGCTGTGCGTTTCACCCCAGCCACCGCTTGCCAGTCTTTCTGTAGGTCACTTGAGGTCATCTTACGGTGGTTAAGGGACATTGGAATGAGGTGGTGCTCATCACGGTCAGTAGAGAGTGGTTTTGGTCCTCTGCCGGTCTGTAGCTGTGTTGTCCTGTGTGTTTGCTGCTTGACCTTGTTCTTATGAACCAGACGCTCACTGTATCTGCCAGTAAAGCTAGAACCCAACCTTCTGTTCCTCACTCAGAACCTGCTGTACATGTGGAGATGCTGATTTAAGAAGAAACTGGAGTGGGCTCTTATTTATTTACAGAGCTGTAGTCACATATATCAACTGTGTCTAAAAAAGTACCTAATACTGTGTAATACCTCCGGTGTTCAGCCACCCTGGCATCTTGCAACAGCTTGATTAAGTTGGACATCACTTGTTTCAACTAGTTTATTAAAAAAAACATTCAAAGGAAGTAAAAGAAACAAATAAATGAAGTGCAAAAGGAAAGATATTACCACAGACCTATAATGCTACTGTCATTAGCAGAATGCTTTTGAGCTCACATCACACTAATGACATGTTTCCACAGAGCTGCGTTGCAGGCAAATCTAAAATGCTTTCTAATGTTTAAACTAGTCCTACTCCAGTAGTCATTCTGCTCTTCTCCCAGCCCATCGCTTTTGATCTGTTATTGATGCTGATATTGGATACGCTGTGATTATAATCACACTCTATTATATATGCTCTGTCATATGGGCTTTGAAGTTATTTCACAGCTGCCTTAAGGGTTTGAGCTATCAGGTCACTGTCCTTGTCCCCTTCTTTTTATTCAGATCCATCCAAGACACGCAAAAGTAAATCTTAGGAGCAGGAATTACAGAGGTGCAGTCTACATGACTCAAAAGTATACGCTATACTACATATTTAATTACGTAGTATGTCAATTCTACTTGCATTCACTTTATTGATTAATTGTATAGGCAGGTTTGAGTTCCAGGCATTTGCTTAATGTAGCACTGTGGCGGCTTTGATAGTCAACAAATCAAACAACATGAACATTCACTGGCACGGTTAAACTACCCTACAAACTATGCAGAAGATTTTACTTCATGAAGTAGGCACTACAGATAGCAGCATTTTACAGATCATTAATAAGTAGGTAATGATACGGTAATTTTACAGTAACAAATTGTATTCAATCATTAATTAAATGGTAATTTCCTAGTTGTTATTAAATAATAAATCTGAAATTGTAGTGGGTGTTAACAAGGCCATCATGAAATGGTAAAATAATGGTAACAAGTTGTACTTACCTAAAAATGACCTGCTTATTTTATAGTTCTTCATGTGTAATAAGTGAGCAGTTGTGGTAAAAAGACAGAAATGTGATAGAAACATATGCACATCTTCTGGTCATTAATAAATGAAAAGATAGTCATTGTATCAGAATTTAGTAATAAAGTGATAAAAAGCGACAACAAGTTTTATTTACCTAAAATTACCTGCTTATTTTATCGTTCTTAATGAACATTAAGAGAGAATAATAATGAGTACATGTATATAATATATAATGTTAGAGTTATTAACCCAATCTGCTGTAATTACCTGCTATTGGGGCTGTAAAATACTAATTCACTTGTTTCTGTTTTATGTGTTTAGACAGTCAGACACAGTGTGAGTTACAGGCAGTAATTACAGTGAAACTACATGGTAAAATTAAAACTCACTTATTTCCATTATTTACTTATTATTTCTTACTTACTGCACCTCCATCAGGCCATAACATCAGTTCTAAATGGTCTTGTGCTCCACATGTAGGCCCACCTATAGACACATACTGTTACATAGGAGGAGATGAGGTAAATCTATTTAATTACATGACTGCCTTATTACCACTACAACTACAATCGCTCACTTATTACACATAAAGAAGTATATAATAAGCAGGTCATTTTTAGGTAAGTACAACCCATAATAATCTCATAATGGCCTTGTTCACTCTTACTACAATTTCTGATATATTATTTAGTAACAACTAGGAAATTACCATTTAATTAATGATTAAACACAATTTGTTACTGTAAAATTACAATATCATTACCTACTTATTACCCATCTGTAAAGTGCTACTGTGTTTTCTTTAGTAAGCTTACACCCATTTTTACCACAGTTAAACGGGTGCTGGCTCACTCACTGGTAGTCGGTCAGGAGAGTTGTGGTTTGTGTGTTGTGGGACCGTGTAAAGAAGATTCTCATATAATTCTGCCATAATATTAATTAGTTTGAGGGATCACTTGACTCCTGAGATATGAGGCTAATGTAGCTAACAAGTAATTGAATCATTTACATCAAACATTATGGCTTCTGTCGTGACCATTAACGGTAATGGCAACATGACAGTGTTATATGACTGGACATAATCTGTTATGACACCCTATAACATTTATCGTGACGTATTCATCAGTTCTGTCAGTGCTAAGGAAGCAGAGTTGGAGTGTTTTCACTGTTCCTTTAGACTCCAAGAGATGAGAGTTAACCGGGCACTGGTTAATAATAATGGTTGTTAGTCTCAATAAGTCAAGCTTTCAAGTGATGTTACTTAACTCCCTGTTCCTTTTCTCTTTCTTTAACAGCTTTTGTCAAATTCTTGAAGCCACCATCACTGAACCGATCTCAGGAAAGTGCTGACGGCTTGCTAATGTTAGTGTAACTCAATTCTTAATAAATTCAAAATACATTAGAATCATTTGGAATGCATTTAAGAAGCTAGCTAAACATGTTTTGTTACTGTTTGCTGGTTTGGCTTGTGTAATCTAGGCTAATGTAAATGTGGCCAACATGTGGCAGTCAGTTCTTGTATGTGGAGTTATGTACACAGTCAAAGCAGTCACAGTAAACCCACAACAAGACCGCACAGCTGAGGGATTATACCACGTTAGCCTTCAACTTCCATCAACAGCTGGCTCTTCTGCAAAAATCATGTCAAGCTGCCTATTTCTCAATAGCCACTGTACAAAGCAGCAGATCCAGCAAGGGAACAAAGCGGAATACTAATTTCAGTGAACTGGGTCAGCCAGGCTGGTCAAATGCTTCACCCAAATTGTCTGTCAGTTTGGTTTTATTCAGTCTAGGCAGTTCTGGGCTGATGGAACATCGTGAGCTGTTAGGCTGACTAACCGCCCACACACAACTGGAATATAGGATTTAGTAATATTGGGGCATATCAGGATAAAGGGGCATACCTAGGTCAGATATGTACAGCTGCAAGAAAAAGTAAGTCAGCACTTCAGAATTACCTGGACTTCTGCACTGAGTACTAATAAAATGTGGTTTGATTGTTATTTATTCACAATAATAGACAAACACAATCTAACCAAACTAATAACCCACAAAAGGTTATACTTTTCATGTCTTTTATTGACCACAATGTGTGAAGATCCACAGTGAAGGCTAGAATAAGTAAGTGAACCTCTAAGTTAATGACCTCTCCAAAAGCTATTTGGCAAAAGGTGTTTGAACAAATCTTGTCTTTTCAAAAGAGGTTAGTGTCAACCATTAACAACTTTCAGAAGAGCCTAGAAGACATGTTATAACTGCTCCCAAAGATTTTTGTCAGGTACAGACAAGACCACGCTCCTACTGATGCTTTACAGGCGATTATTGCTCTGCTTTTCTGTGTCAGGCACCGTGAAAAACTGAAATAAAAAAAACCCTGCAATTTACAATCACAGCACATTACGAGTCTTTGCTGGTTAAGAGCTATTCCTACCGACAGCAGTGTCCTCTTGTAGCTTGCACTTCTTTTAACTTGAAAAACAATAAATATACAAAAGGTGAACTGTAACAACAACCACGTACCGTGTGCACCTTCCGACCAGAAATTAGGAGAAGTTACATCTTTAATGCAACTGGTGCTCTTCAGTGGCTAAAACACTCCAGTCCGTGTACAGCTCTCAGCAATTCCGACAATATATGCACCCCCACTGCCCCCAACAACCTGTTGGCCGAATCATATGACCACAGAATATCAAGTTCACAGGCTTGACCAGTATGTGTCACTATTGTTCAGAATACTGTGCAAATTATATATGTAAAATACGGTTACGATACCAACACACAAGAGCTCACATAATAGGGAAATTTTAAACATTAGGAACGCAACCCATTTTTCTGCGACAGCTACACGTGTTATAAAGACTCATAAAGCTAGAAAAGACTATAAAAGCATTACTAACGACCTGGGGTGCGTTTCCCAAAACCATAGTTGCTAACTACGTTAGCTGTGATGTAAGTGTTTCCCAAAACCATGGTTGGAACTATGGAGGAAGCTGCGTTGGTAACCTACATAGTCTGAACCATCATTAATCGGCACAGGTGTTTCCTGTAACTGTAGTTCCACCGAACGTTCCCAAACACTGTGGTTGTGTAGTTGGAACTCCAGCTGTAGACCTGTGGTTAGAAGCTTAGTTCCTGGTGATGACGTCATCGATGATGCAGACCCGCCACTGAGCTACAATAATTTACATCCTCTGGTACGAACATTTAGAACATCAAACACTGTAAACATGTAGTTCTTAAGATAGATAGATAGATAGATAGATAGATACTTTATTGATCCCGAAGGAAATTTAGCAATGAATGTCCTGATATATATATATATATATATCTGTGTTTATGAGTACAGCTGGACTTATCAACTCGCTCATGTGGGTGTAACGTTAGTCTAGGCCCACGAAAAACGAGGTCTTCAAGTTAGTCTTTATTACAAACATACATCATAAAACACAACGTGGAAAACTTTACAGTGCTGTAATTAATCAGTTCTTAATCACTGAGAGCTTCGTTACCATTACGGAAACAAACGAGAAGAAAGTCACCTGGGTTTCAAACCCACATCCGTCTGAGACACTCTATCTTCATCACTGTGTCACGACATATTCACGCGTTTATCCAAATTCAAAAAAACCTTTGTTCATTTTAGGCCTGGGCTACATCAAGGAGCACACGTTTGGCTGGTTTATGTTTATGAACAGAGACCTACAGATGCAGTACAGTAAAGGTAAACTCATCTCTGATCCTGTTTAAAGTAAGTTCTTATTAAACTTAAACAGTAACTAAGTTCCAAATAAATCTTAAACTGAAACTTTACTCGTTTGCAGAAAGTTATTTTATGGTTCTAGCTAATGGAACCTGTTCTCCTTCAGTGTTCTGTGCTGATGATGATTGTAATAGACGTCAGTGTGAGACTAATTACTGATCTTCTATTAAAGACTGGTGGACTGAGAGACACTCGAGTCTCTTCACCTACACTGAGCTGATTAAGAGTCTTGTTCCAGAAATGATAATAGGACATTAGAGCCATAATAAATCATGCTCCTGTTACTCTCCATACTTAAGTACATTTGAAGGTACATACTTTAGTACTGTTACTCCAGTGGAGGTCTAAAGGGAGGAACTGACACTGAGACTGGAGGAGTAGTTTACCTTGGGTATCTCTACTGTAACTCAAGTACATGGTTTGTGTACTTCCTCCACCACTGCTCATGAGGTGTGTGATGTGTGTCTATGTGTAATAATAGTGAGTATCTATAGGTAATAATTTTAACGTAATAATTAAAACGTTCTAGTGTACGTAGCTAGCCTTAACATTAACTAGTTTTACTCTTTCAGTTTTAAAAAAGGTATTAGAATATTAAAAGGTATTAAAAGAATTAAACATGCTGATATTGACAAAGTCCGGAGAACTTTGTTGGTCCTGTAGGTTAGCCCTGTTTTCTCTCGGGATTTTGTCCTGAAAAAAATCTATAAACACTCACGGAGCAAGCACAGGAGAGCTGTTTACACAATCAGACCTGCTTTAAGTGGCAGACAGACAAAGGCAAAGGCTCATACGGGATCATCTGCTTCTCACTGTCCTGACCTCAGGGCATGTCCCACTTAGAGAGGGAGAGAGAGAGCGAGAGAGGGAATCCAGTTACAGCATGCCAATGGGTAACTGCTGAAGGTAAACACCTGTATTTAAATCCACTTTAAAAATTTCCCACAGATCACACAATATCACAAACACCCACACATACACACGCACAGTGTGGCCACAAAGGAGTCTAGGCCATGCACGATGATCTGGAACATGGAGCAAAAAAAATACACCGGGATGAAGGTAATAATAAATTACAGGGTCACTCCAGAGAACTATATAACTGCATAACATTGCATTTTCTATTTAAATGCTTCTTTCTACAGAAACATATCGACCAATATTTCTTTATAACTGTGGTGATAGGAACCAGATGTCCAAATTGTTTATTGCCTTTAAAAGCTACCTGACAGAAAATTAGTAAATTAAATCATTATTACACTCATCATCAAAAGAAAAGTTGCACCAAGAAGGAAGTGTCAGATTGCAATGATACTCAGGGGGATGATAAAGGTCACCAGGATCAATAAATGATGATAAATTTAGATATGATCAATATTTATTGAGCTACACATGTCTCTCAGTATGGCATCGGGCCGCCATGTTTGCTAACCCAACATTCCGGACTTCTCGGCATGGAGCTGTAGAGGTTCCTAATAATGTGATACTCCATCCCATGCAGCTTGAATATCCTCACACAGTTCTGGCATGACTCCATGACAGTCTTTGGCCACATTGACGTGGTGTTAAGGGCAGTTGTCGTAACGGTCTGCATGCACGTAGTCCTACGTGGTGCAGCCGTCTGCCAATGGCACTGACACTAACAGGATGAGTCATGGAGGGCATCACTGCTTGCTGAATCGTGGCTGTAGGGTCAGTCAGGTACAGTGGTAAGGCCCATCCTTGCTCATGCCACGTGCACAGCCAAGTGTAAAACTTGAATCATTCATATGTCTCATATCTCATATGTCAAACGTACCTACCAAGTTGAATTCCTGTCAGCTTATTCCTTCTGCGTGCAAATATTTGTGCAATTATTCTTTTGTTGAGTGTATATTTAGTGGGCTGAATTATGGCATTTAAGAAGAAGGTCTCATTTTCTATGTAGCTACTTCCTCATCCCCTGAAATATTGTGATGATACACTATATGGCAACACCAAAAGTGTGTGGACACCTGGCCATCACACCTACAGTATATGAGCTTTTTTGGATATCCCATGTCAAACCTTTTGGCATTAATACGGCATTAACAATGCCTGTGCTTCCATGACAGTATCCAACCTTCAGAGAGGGCTTTCCACAAGGTTGTGGAACACGTTTGTGGGAATTTATGCAGTCAGTCAAAAGAACAAGGGTCACAATCAGTGTTCCACTGACATTCCCAAACATGTGAAGTAAGGCTGAAGTTTGGACTCCCTGCAGGCCATTCAAGTTCCTCCACACCAAAGCAGATAAACCATGCCTTTGTGGAGCTTGCTTCATGCACAGCGGCACAGTGATGATGGAGCAAGAAAATGCCTCTCCCAAACTGTTGCCACAGATTTGTTCGCAGTTGGTGCACAGCTCAGTAATTAGGAGGGGTTTCCACTTTTGGCCAAATTCATTCAGTGATCTCTAAATTCAGTGAAGACTCCTACTTCAGAATGCTGTTCATAGACTTCAGTTCAACATACAACACCATCATCCCCCAGCAGCTGATTGGAAAACTGAGCCTACTGGACCTGAACACCTCCCTCTGTAACTGGGTCCTGGATTTCCTGCCTGAGAGACCTCAGTTAGTCATCTCCAGCACCACCATACTGAGCACCGGCGCCCCTCAGGGTTGTGTACTTAGTCCTCTGTTGTTCACTCTCCTGACTCATGACTGTACTGCAAAGTACAGCTCAAACCACATCATCAAGTTTGCTGATGATACGACTGTGGTGGGTGTGATCAGCAAGAATGATGATGCGTACAGAGAGGAGGTGCAGCAGCTAACGGACTGGTGCAGAACCAACAACCTCTCTCTGAATGTGGACAAAACTAAGGAGATGGTTATTCCGAAGAGTGCAAGTTGACCACCCTCCACTGAACATCACTAACTCTGCTGGGGAAATCGTCAGGAGCACCAAATTCCTCTGTGTCCATATCACAGAGAACCTCACCTGGCCCCTCATCACCAACTCCACAGCCAAGAGAGCCCAGCAGCGCCCCTACTTCCTGCAGAGACTGAAGAAGGCTGATCTCCCCCCTCCCATCCTCACCATGTTCTACAGGGGGACTGTGGAGAGCATCCTGAGCAGCTGAATCATCGCCTGGTTTGGGAATTGCACCGTCTCCGACTGCAAGACCGTACAGTGTATAGTGAGGACAGCTGAGAAGATCATCGGGGTCTCTCTCCCCTCCATCATGGACATCTACACCACATGCTGCATCTGCAAAGCCACCAGCATTGTGGACGACCCCACCCATCCCGCACACAGAAGGTACAGGAGCATCCGTGCCATCACTGCTGGACTCTGCAACAGCTTTGTTCCTCAAGCGATCAGGTTTTTAAACTCACAAGGACTGAACTGAAACCCCCCCTCACACACATACTCTCCACACACACACACACACACACACCTCTGTGATGCTCTACATGCACACCTGGAACATTGCTGCTAACACTGTGTTTACACTGTTTATTCTACCTCAGTAACTGCTGTGTGTGTGTGTTATCACTCAGACAGCATGTTAAACCTCTCTGCACCTTATTCTGCTACCTCATGTCCAGAAATGAGTGCTGCACTGTCCTGTCTATTTACTGTGTCTAATGTCTGTTTACATGTACATTTACATTTATGGCATTTAGCAGACGCTCTTATCCTGAGCGACTTACAACCGTGCTTAGCGTTCTGTCGGATAATGTTTCCCAGCTAGTATAAGTAGGTTAGGAGTCTAAAACTCACCCTGAGCTCAGACACTGCCCGAACAAGGGCCAGTGCTGCTACCTAGAGAGAATAATACACAGACATTTATAGCATAAGTGCACTACCTGGCAACCCAACCCAGCGCTCATACATAGAGAGAAGAAATGTTTAATTTATCGTATTTATTGTTTTGTTTCTAGTTTTAGGAACGTCATTTCACTCCACTGTGTACTTGTACATGGATGGAATGACTATAAAAGCCCCTTGACTCTAGGGTTAGGGTTAGGGTTCCAGACTCACTGGAACAGTAGACCATCCAGAATTGGTCCATTTCAGGTGTTAGCTGTCCTCAGTTTCAACTTTTTGGTGGGGACCCCGTGGAGCCAAGAAGCATATGTTATGAATAAAACTCGAAAAATTTACCTTTTACAAAGTTCATATTCGGCTGACAACATATCTACGTGTTCACAACGTTACAGCTGACATCTTGAACTGCATACTGCTCAGAATTTGGTAGAATTTTAACAAAAAAAACCCAAAATACCTTTTTACATAGTCTATAGCCCCAACCTCCCATTAGGCCCAGGTGTTTCTTGTTTCTTCACTGCCTTGTCCTGCTTAGTGTTTTGATCTTACAGCCTTACTAGCCTTTTTTGCTGTCACTGTATTTATTATGTTCGCCTTTATACCCAGTAGTCTTTTGTTTCTTTTATCTCTTGTATTTTGTGTTCCTTCTTTGTTCTGTCACTTTTGTATACTTCTTTTGTTTTTGTTTTTTTATCTTGGATAACAATAAAACCTCAGACTTGCACTTATATTGGAATTTCTTTTTAGCAGTGCTATATTCAAAAATGTTTATATACTCATCATCAAAAGAAAGGTGTGGGATTGCAGTGCTTCGAGGAAGGAAGATAAAGGTTACCAGGATCAATAAATGATGATCAGTTTAGACTGATATGATCAATATTTATTGAGCTACACATACAGAAGTCTGTCTCTCAGTATGGCGTCGGGCCTCTGTGTTTGCTAACGCAACATGCCAGACGTCTCGGCATGGAGCTGTAGAGGTTCCTAATGGAGTCCTGTGATAATCCATCCCATGCAGCTTGAATATTCTGGCCCGCTGCCATTCACAGTCACTCTGAATGTCTGCAATCATGGCTGTTGGGTCAGTCAGGTACAGTGATAAGGCTCGTCCTTGCTTACGTAACATGCACGCTGAGCATGAAACTTAAATCATTCGCATGTCTCACGATGTCACCAGGTGTCAGTCAGTTCTACATGTTAGAGCCTCCCCTACAGATGTTGACATCTTTGTTCTTCTTGCCCACTCTTTGAATGGTGAGTAAAATGTGCGAGATTTGTCATTTTAGAGATCATATTTAGCAGATAATGTTGAAGGACTCCAGCTTTCATCTTATCACAGTCTATTTGAATCCTCAGCAGCTTTAATGTTATATCCATGACCTATAGCTAGCTGACTAACTTCTGGGCTGTGCTCCTGAAAAGGAGTTCACAAACTTCTGTTCATACATGTGCACACAGTGATGAAATTTCTTGTGAGCGTAATTGTCCTCCACACTTGTAAAGTACTGTGAAAGTAGATGTAGAACAAGTAGGTAATGTTTTAGCTTTTTATTCCTACATTTAAGGTGGTCTAGTGACTTATAGCTGGATCCTGCAACAAGGATCTTCATGACAAGCACTATTAGCAAATTTAGAAAAGTTTGAATAGTCCAGTTTGACTTGGAGAAACAGGAGAGGGGTCATTTTATGTGAAAGAGAAGAACGAGAGCAGTTTACCTTTCATATCTTTTGCTAACTCTAAACTGTAGTTTGCCGTATTTGATTAAGAAAAGTGCAAGAAAACAGAAAAGGCCAACATCATTCTACACTACGCTCTACACTGCAGAGATGTTCAGCAGACCTCCATGCTAAAATTCTCACGTATCAACCCGTGACTGAGCCAGCACTACAAGGCGGTACCTTTTGAAAAGAGCATGTGTAGCTCAGTATGTTTAGCTAGTTTTCTTTTAATAATGGCCATAAATGATGTAATTAGGAGTGGACGTGGAGCGGTTTCACCGGTGTGAACATGGAGTGAGCAAGAAACAGACAAGCAGTTATCACAGAAACGGTTTGATGGAGGACCAGAAATGTTTGCTGCTCCGCTCAACCCACATGCTCTGGTCTAAATCGTTGCTGTTTTGCCTCTAACCATGCTGTCATACCAGTATTTAACACAGCTAACCATACAAAACTCTCAAACTTTCTTTCCCAGTTACGAGAGTGAATCAGATCTACTGCCAAACAGTTGTGCTAACAGGCATGTAATATATCCACCCTTTGTGTTTTGTTGAAACAATCAAAGCAGCTTTGTGGCAAGAAGTGGCAAATGCTATTGACACCACAATCACTGGACTGGCCTCAGGAAATGATTCATTGTTCTAGCAGTGGGAGGTGGCCCATGCTATAACATGGGTCAAGATGAATGACTTCACAGTGAACTAACAGCATATACATCCTAAAGAGCCCATCAGAACTGGTAATCAACCAGTAAGAATCACAGACTTGTTTAAATTCCCTGGAACAGCTTTAGTAACTTGTTTAAATGGGTTTCTCTACACTGACAACAACAGGACGATGATCCAACAGATTCTTCAGGTGTTTCTCAGCTGAACAGCTAAACTATGAAGTGCATGCTGACACAGTTTTACTCTGCAGTTGTGCAGAGCATTCTGACATCGTCCATCAGCACTGACCCTGAAACACAACAAGGAAAGAGGAATCTCCCACAAGTGAAGACCCTGTACTGTAGGCACATCAGGAAAATGCCTTCGAAAATCACCCCAACCACATACACAGCACCCTTTATATTTCAACCACTTCCATCTGGAGGATGACACAGAATCTCAACCATCAAACCAAGCCATTTCAAGAACAGTCTTACCCTCCGTCTACGGAGAACCTAATTTGTCCCTGCACTCCAGTGACTTTTGCTTATTACTGTTTATTTCAATTTGCACTATTAATACTTTAATACTGGATACATTGTATTGAACAAAACTGTTCTGTACTTACAGTCATATGCAAAAATGTAAGATATTAAGAGACAAAGTTACAGCACATTTCTCTCTCAACCGTAAGGAAACACCCTTATACACTGATCATCAAAGAATAGTTACACAAATAACTGCACCCAGATGGAATCAACCAACAGGAATGAAACTTGGTGGGTAGGTTTGAGATTGTGCGACATGATTCAAGTTCAAGCTCTGCCGTGCATGGGAAGTAAGCAAAGGCGGGCCTTATCGCTGTACCTGACCGACCCAACCATTGACAGATGGCTGCACGATGCAGGACAACATGCACGCAGACCGTTATGACGACTGACCTTAACACCACGTCAACGTCACCAAAGACTGCTATGGTGTCGTGCCAGACTGTCATGGAGTGGATTAACAATGGCAGCAGGTCATCTTCAGTGACGAGTTCCGCCTTTTTTTATCTTGGTGGAGGCGGCTAACAAATATGTGTTTGGAGACATAAGCACATGAACGTTTGTTGTCATGCATCACACGTCCAGAAGTTCTGGTGTCACTCCACCTCCACCCCTACTGCACCATCTGCAGGATCTGTGTGAGGATATTCAAGCTGCATGGGATGGATTATCACAGGACACCATTAGGAATCTCTGCAACTTCATGCCAAGACATATACATAGACATAAATATTGCCCATATAAAGTTTTAAGCAGCATTTGTGACTGTAACTCAGAGCAAAGTAGTGTTTGACAAATCTATGCCAAAGTGATCCCTCGCCCATGTGGTAGTATAAGCTATAGTTGAATGACAGTTCCTGATGCTGTGCCGTCTGAGTGTCTGAGAGATCACGGGTATTCAGCGTAGACTGGCACCTTTGCTCTTAATGCACTGAAGCTCCTCACAATTCCTTGAATTTTTAAACAACATTGTGGACTGTACAGTGAGTAAAATGCACATCCCTTCAAATTTTTCCTTAAGAAACATTGTTTTTTAGAATTTCAATAATTTTCTGATGCATTTGTTACAAACTGGAGATCCTCTGCCCATGGAAACATGGAAAGAACCCCGCCCCGCTCTCCCCAAAGCCGTGCAGTAGCTGCATTGAGTGCTGTGTTTGGCTGCCTGTGGTGTGGTGGCTCCAGTAAGTAGTGCAGACGAGGATTTCTTCACTGACCTTTTTTATCTAGCAAAATGTTGAAGAATGGCAAGAGTGGGAGGATGCTGGCCTCATCTGATCATTAGTATGACATTAAATAGTTATTTCCGGGGCCAAATGTGCCCTCGGACATCCAGAACAAATGACAATCACGGAACCTGTGAACCTTTTCAGAGTCACGTTTTTGTTTATTCAGGTACCATTGTGTGTTAATAGGTGTGTTAAACCTGTTCAGGTCTAATCCTCTACTGAGCCACCTGAGGCTCTGTCATTCCAGCATGCATCAGTGCTGTTACCTGCTGTTTGAGTCAAAAACTATAATCATTCTAGCGCTTTCCTTGTGATGAGAGAGAGAAAATGAGAAAAGTTTGGTGACCCTTTTTTGTTAGCACCCACTGACAAAAGCCAAGCGGGTCATTTGTGGCTCTTCTTGCTGTAGATAACAGGCTATGAGCCTACATCTTCATGTTCTGGTAGTTAGCTGTTTTTATATGCTGCCCTGCTAAAGCAAATATAGTGAGCCTTAGCTCGCTCCACCTTAGGTAGCTAGCTATCCTTGTCAGCTCGTCTGCCTGAATAGCCTGACAACCAAAACACAAGGATGTGGGCTCGTAACAAGGAAACACCCTAAAGTGGTTGCTATCATTAGATAGGTTAGCTAGCTCGCAAACTTTAGCGCCCAGGGGCACGAAAATTTGTTTGTCTTTGCTGGTTTATCAATTTTGCCTTATCAATTGCAGCTGTTTCCTCTTCTCTTTCTCATAACAAGGAAAAGTGCTAGAATGATAAGAATGATGTTTTTTAGGAGGTGGGAGAACTTTAATATGTGGGTTTTTTTGTTGTTGTTGTTTTTTTACGAATAAGAAGAAATGGACATGAAGGTTAATACACTACGGCTTAACAAGCAGATTGGGTGCTCAGCACATCTAAAGCTCTGATCCTAGAATGGCCCCTGCTGGTACCATAATGTTAAGATCACACCAGGCAAAGCACCTGGGACAGCCAGACAGCCTTGAATGTGCTTGAGCACTCTCTTTCCCCTGATCAAACACTGTGCTACTTTATTCAAAATGCAGCAACTCCAGCAATCACATCACTACATGTTCAGGTTGGAGCAAAAGGAGTCAGAAAAAAACCTTTTACACTCAACTTTTTTCCCAAGAGAGAGAGTAATCTGATGGAAATTACAATCTTACTTAAACACATGCAGTTAATAGGCTATCAAAATAGTAGTGAGGACAATTGTAGGCAATTTTGCTTACAACTGTTTTGACCCAACCTATAACAATCTTGCTTGACAAATAATATAAAGTTCTTATTTTTGCACTTTCATGGAGAACAATCAGGGTGTTCTAGACTAGTTCTAGTGTGTGCTAGAGTAAAGAATAAATATATGTCACTGACTGCGAGTTTAGTGGTAGCCCGACCAGTGCACTTTGGCCAGAAGCGTCAGGACTCTTACCTGAACTTGACAAAATATATGTGTAAAGTTTCTTATGAGCCTTAAACATGGAATGGCTTTTACAAGCTTCATATGTCAAGGTTTAATGTAGAATGGCCAAACAATGTTCATATTAGCTTAATGCTAACATACTCCTACAGCGGTTCCCAAACTTTTTACAGTCCAACACTGCTTTGGACATTAAACTACTTACCACATAACCCCGTCTTGCTCCTTATACATACACATGCATGTATTACTGTGACACATATGTGTAAGACATTTAAAATCAGGCCCATTTAAAATATCATTTGAATATCAATTATAAAATATCAAATGTTTATCATCCAAAGACACCAGATAATCCAAAGACACCTGAATAACAGTGAATAACAAATTGATCTCTCACACAAAACAGATCACTTTCAGCACAGTGTCATCACCTGTTTAGTAAGTCGACTATCGCACTCCAGCATCTACCACCTAACTGCCCTATATCTCAAACAAGCTCTAACACACAAACAACATGCTAATAGCTAATCAAAGCTATATATTACAAACTACAGTCCTGTTTTCTTAACACGTCTAAAAAGCCTTAACAGAATTTGGTGAACAGCCCTCACCCCATCAACAGCAAAAGATAAACTACAAAACGAACTTTAAGGTCTTTCTCCCTCACAGCTCAACTTCTCAAAGCAGTTTCAGTGAGGTTCTTTTCTTCTGTGAGTCATTTGGACCCCAAATGTTTGGTACCCAGTGTACTACTAGGATCTCGTGGGGATTCCAGCAGAAATGAGCTTTTTTAACTCAGCTTTGACATTTATGTTGCAGACCAAAAGTCAAGCTCTAATAGGCATGATTCACCACGGATGACTCTATGAATGTGGTGGGTTCTGTGATCGTTTTGTTTTTGCTTTGCACTTCATTGTTTTTGAATGTTGCTTATTGATTATTGCGGATCCATACATGCACAGAGCTATGCTGAGTCTAAACATTCAATCTAATAATAATAATTGGTAGGGCTTTGAACTCCCATTACTTGGTACATCAGCAGGGTAGCTCCAGTGCTAAACTAAAAAAGCCAGCTTTATACACCAAACATATCTGGGCTAGTAGAGTACAAACTGGATGAAGATTCATACGTGCAAATATGTACTAATTTATAGCCAGTAATGTGAAATTTTTATGTTTTTATTTTTGCCACCATAAATTCAGTTAGGACAAGCACATAATCCCCCTCTGCGTCTGATTATGGCTTTCTCTCCAATGTCCTGCAGAGGCCACAGATTGGCTGGAGATTTTTGATGGGTATTAAAATATTGCCTCGTTTAGAGAGTCATAAACCTCCAATCAACACAGCACCTCCACAGGGACTAATAACACAGCACTCATTTTGCCAAAGGCCATTGTGTAGGTGTAGAGGTGCTCATTACTGCGCAAATGGGCATATGCACTATATAGCCAAAAGTATGTGTATGCCTCTTCTAATATTTGAGTTTGGCTACTTCTGCCATACCTATTGCTAGTGCATGAAGCATATAGTTTCATTCAGTCTCCACATACAAACACTGGCAGTAGAGCATTTGGTGATTCAGTGCGACATCCGACTTGGGGGACCCTTCTCCTTATCCAACTCAATCATATTGATTTATATGCAAGAATCGGACTTTGAATAAAAGAATAAAAACATAGAACATTTTTGATGAAGACACAATATAAGGTATTGGGTATTTTAACAAATATTAAAAAAAAACACATGCTTGCAGCCCCCCTAGTGGCTCAGTGCTTTTTTTTTGCTGGCTGAGCAGCTCCATACAAGTCTGAGATCACAGTACACAATACCACTTGTCAGCTAAGGTGGAGAAAAGCATGCTGCCATTGGGATTTGGACCTTGTGGAAATGTGGTCCATGGAGTGATGAATCACGCTTTACCATCTTGCAGTCAGTCTGACAGATGAATCTGGAGTCAGCAGATGGCAGAAGAATGCTCCCTGCGCAAAAACATAATGGCTACTATAAAATTTGTTGGAGAAGGAATAATGGACCACTTAGTTCCAGTAAAAGAAAATCCTTAAGCTCTAAATGGTTTGCTGTGGAGTTTAGTGTGGAAGAAATCGACTCTCTTGTACAATCCCACAAACTCCAACACCGTTAGAGTGACTTGGAACACCATTTGTAAACTGTAGGCCTTATTGCCAAACATTTATGCCAGACCTCACTAATGTTTTCACAGCTGAATGAAGTGTGTTCCAAAAAACTGAAGGAAGCGTCCCCCAAAGAGTGGGGGCTATTTAAGCAGCAAAGGAGGTGGGGGATTTTACTAACATGGTCAAAGTTAACACGTTAATAGCTTGTTTTCCCATAACCTTTCATCACATCGTAACGACTGTTTACAGTCCACCTACAAAAGGTCGTATGGGTTTTGATTTTGCCACTGTTTTCCAGCAGGTGGTGTAAAATTGTCCTAATATAAAATAACCTTCCACTCCCACCACCCTCTACTACAGTGAAAACACTCAGGTAGCTTTAGAAACGCCCCGGTGTTTTACTAGGAAGCATTAAGATTTCTGATTCATGTTGACTTTGACATACATGGAATTAGATTTTCTGCCCGACCTGCAGGGGCAGGCGATGTGGTATGTCTAGTAACACGAACATGTAACATTCTTCCATGCTTACTAATAATCACCTCAATCAAAATAACTTTTGAGAACATTACATTACATTTAAGGTATTTAGCTCTTATCTACAGCGACTTACAACCATGCTTAGCGTTCTGTTGGATAATGTTTCCCAGCTAGTATAAGTAGGTTAGGAGTCTAAAACTCACCCTGAGTTCAGACACTGCCCAAACAAGGGCCAGTGCTGCTACCTAGAGAGAATAATACACAGACATATATAGCATAAGTGCACTACCTGGCAACCTGGCAACCTAACCCAGTGCATCATGCTGTAAATCATGCTGTAAATTTCACAAACACTTTTCGATTCACAATTTCCGGTGCCTAAAACACGGCAGAGCGGGCAAACCTCTTCCTATTGACTAGCTAGCATAGCTTAGCTTAGTAGAAACAATATATTTCCTGTCAGACTGACAATAATGATGCATGGAAATGTAGATAGCTATGGGAAGCAAGATTCTAATAGCTGTACCCATCTTAGTCCACAATATATACTGGGGAGTTTTGGGTGGTCAGCATGTCTGAGGTTCTGTTGACCATCTCCTACCATCTCCTCATAGCAACCTGTTAACATGCATTGATGTCCATCACACTCTTATTGTTTTTATTTTATTTTCTAATTATGATAAACGACAGCTAGTCAGTTACTTGTGTGTAACTAGTCAACTAGTAAAAAAGACTCATGGTGGCAGACGTGATCTTGTAATGAGAATACATACACACATCTGGGGCCAGTTTGGGGCCAAACTGTGTGTACTGGATTAAGGGGAAACCTACCACAAATAGGGGACACCCTGTCGAAAGCCAGCCTAGCTAGTTTTTGTCCAGTCATGTAATAATAATATAACATGGTCATGTAACCTGCCCAATAATTCAATCCAAGTCAAGAACATCCTCTTAAGATAAACAGCTGCTACAAGTTACCTGACTTATGATAATGTTTTGCACAGATTTGGAAGTTATTACATTAAAAAAGGCATTTAATGCAAAGTGGTTGGTGTGCAGTGGCCTATCAGCACAAGAGACAGTGTAAGTATGCATCACTGCCACCTGAGAGTCTGAGACTAAAAATAGTAAAAAGTTACATTATTATTAATTGTGCTTGTGTGGTTGTGAGATATAATATCCAGAGTAAGCTCTGTGTGCAGCACGGACAGCCGCTAGACGACTGGGAGTGACTCAGTAAGGTGCTGCTAGGTTGTCACAGGTATCTGGTGCCAAGCTGACTGCATAGCTGCTGGGTGCTCAATTGCTCAACGCGGTTCAAGTCTGGGGAATTTGGGGGCCAGGGTAATACTTGGTGGAAGATCTCATCCGCCTCAGGGAAGACAATCAGCATGTATGTGTGTACGTGATCTGCAAGGATGAGTTCATACCCAAATCGGTTGAGAGTGCCTTCCACATGGATGAGTGGGCCCAGAGAACGCCATGAAAACATTTCTTCATAAGATGCGCGTCGTCCTCATAATAATGTGACTTGACTGTGTATGTTCCAATTTGTAGAGCAATCGGAACAAACACGAATAGCGAGGTAGTAGGTTCAGTTTTACGGGTACAGCAAAGTATTTGCTTGATGGCCAACTGCCTATATTACTGTGCAGATACTGTCTAATATACACATAGTCAGGTGTTAATATTCGGGCATTGACAAAGTTATAGCGGTTGTTGGTGCCACAGTCATCATTAGGGTGAAAAATGAAAACAAACCCATATGAGAAATAATGAAAATGTCAAATCAATTTGGTACTTTCTTAAAAAGACCCAAAAAACACCCAGGCCTTGAAGACCATGGAAAGCAACTGTGGTGTATCATAGAACAAAACTTCTTCCCTGGTGAAGAAAAACCCTTCCAGATCATGAAGGTAGGTGTACCAGTGTGAAAATCAACAATACAGAGACACTACACCAGAGCGGAGAGGGCTTACCACTAGATGTAAATCATTTGTAACCATTAAAAACCATTAGAACAGCTTGTACAAGAGATCATACAAAGAGAAAAGCATGGAGAAGAGAACCTGCTTATTATCCAAAGTACACTACTTCATCGGTAAAGCATGGTGAAGGTAGTTTTATGGAGTGGGATAGTATGGCTGCCTTTGGAAAGTGTTTCCTTTGTGTTGTAAGAGGATGTAACTGCTGACAAAAGCAGCACAGTGAATTCTGACTTGTATCGGGCTTTATCTGCTTGGATTAAAATGCTTTGAAACACACTGGACAGCACTACATCGTGTAAATTGACATTGCCCCAAATCATTATGTGAAATTAAGCCAAGCCAAGAACTGGAATGTTGTGCAATGGCCAAGGTAATCACCGACCTCATGATAATCTGTATGCATGTGGGTCGCTTAGTCCAAACCAAATGTTATCCACACACTACAGTGTTCACCTGCAGCAATAATAACTAACGCACACACGTAGACAAAGCTGTAAATGTGGACATTCATGTTGTGTTTTCTTCAGAGACACTACACATTGTTTAGACACTTAAACCTCTTTGACTCTTAGCAGTCGTATATCTCAGCCCAGGGGGAAATCACACACACACCCACACACACACACACACACATAAGCACTGCTGTAAGATATTAGGCATGTGATCAGCTTATGAATTGCATCATTGCCTGGCGTATAACAATAAATGGTTGTTGTTGTTTACTGTTATAATTTATGCTAGTAGGAGTCGTTAGCAATTTCTTCGTTAGGAAGCTCGTTATGAATGAGCCATTTCTGTTGCATCCCTCATTAGACTGTTGCCATGGTCCCATTAGATAACCGTCAATCAAACAGATTTTCTATTCTTTTCTTAAAGGCTCCATAATTTTTCCCTGCATATGCAGTTTAATTTCACTTCACATTTGCAGCACAGTAATAAATCAACTGCATAATCGAAAGCAAAGACAGATGCATCATTTGTAGCACTTATCTCTATTCTACAGCATGCAAAGGTGTTTAAAACGTGCATACTGCAGTTAATGTCTTCACTGAGATAAGCATCGTTCCTTGCATATTGAGTTTTATTCGTTGTTTTATTTGTTAATTATGGTAACACGATTTTGAGTGGTCTTTTGTAAATGACTAATAAACATTTGACAGAATAACAGTACCATATCAACAGCCTATCAGTAGCTGGGGCGAAGCATCTTAACACATATAGCTTAATATCTTGAAGACGTACTGTCGATACTTTATTCATATTAAGTAGAGGTTTTGATATGTCACATGAAGTAGACCTAATATGGTACTTCCATTAAGCAAAACCACTTACACTTAAAAGTGTTTTGATGATCTGGTGTCATTTTAATTATGTATTCCTAATTGTTTTATTATACCTGTTTGTTTAGTTTATATACACTCATTGTCAAAACGAACAGTTGCACAAATAGCTGCGCCCAGAAGATTGAACCAACAGGAATGAAACATGGTGGGTAGGTCTGACATTGTGAGACATGCAAATGATTCAGTTTAAGCAAGGATGGGCCTTGTCGCTGTACCTGACTGACCCAACAGCTACAATTGCGGACATCCAGCGAGTATTAGACCATTATGAAACCACGTCACCATCACCAAAGACTGCAATGGTGTCGTGCCAGACTGTCATGGAGTGACTCAGAATGACAGCGGGTCATCTTCAGTGACGAGTCCCGCTTTTGTCTTGGTGGAGACGATCAACGAATCTCTGTGTTGAGGCACCGTGGTCAGCACCAAGATGAACGGTTCGTTGTCATGTGTCTCATGTCCAGAAGGCCTGGTGTCACTCCACCTCCACCCCTACTGCACCATCTGCAGGAACTGTGTGAAGATATTCAAGCTGCATGGGATGGATTATCACAGGACACCATTAGGAACCTCTACAGCTCCATGCCGAGACGTCTGGCATGTTGGGTTAGCAAACACGGCGGCCTGACGCCATACTGAGAGACAGACTTCTGTATGTGTAGCTCAATAAATATTGATCATATCAGTCTAAATTTGATCCTGGTAACCTTTATCTTCCTTCCCAACAGACCTGAAATCCCACACCTCCTTCTGGGTGCAACTAATTTTTGCTGATAACTATCCTTTCAATACATCTACAAACTGCAATTTCAAAATTGCTGGGAAAGCAGAAAGTTGTCTAATTGACCTGTACTAAATTAGAAATAGTACAACACAATGCTTAGTGCTCTACTTTATACACATTAATATTATACACGTTTTTTTTTCCTAAGTATTTTTCCGAATTTCATGCCAGCAACACGTTTTTAAAAAATCTGAGATAGAAGTATGGTTGCCATTTCTCCTTTTACCACTTGATCATCATTTATGGACTGAAGACACCACCTAATACAGTTTGAAAGAGGAATGGTCATTCATCCGTTATACAAGTCTTTAGAGGCACAACTGTATGGTCTTCTTGTAAGTGAGATGTTGTGAGGGCGCAGACTGAATGCACTGGGTGACGATACTTTCTCATCATCCTGTTCTCAGAGGGAGGCAGCTGTTCATTGATGACAGTAAGAGATGAGTGTGTGTGTGTGTGTGTGTGTGTGTGCGCGCACGCATGCTGGAGTCAAACAGGAAGTTAACAGCAGGAAACAATGAAAGGCAATCAGCACCTTGGTCCCAATCCTAAAATAGGAACATGAAAACACACTGTGATGAGAGTTTGTACTCCTTTTTTCCAGCAGACGCTTTTGATTGACTTGTACAAAGTGTCAACAAGGACATGAACCAGGAAAACTTTCACTTTACCATACGGTACAGTAGTTACATATATTTATAGTGTAATTATGGATTGTAGCTCACTTAGTTACACTTTGTAACTATCTCTGCCTAGTCCTTACACTCCTGAACTATGTAATACACATGTGTACCTGCAATACCATTGGCAGTACAATGGGTTATACTAAAGGGCTCACTTTAAACATGGCAGGGTCATAGAATGCCTCTATGTCGTCAGTCAGTTCACAGCATTTCTGTCCTGCTGAATCTGCCCTGGTCAACTGTAAGTGTTGTAATTGTAAAATGGCAACATGTAGGACCAGCAACAACTCAGCCACAAAGCAGCAGACCATGCAAAGTCACAGAGCAGGGCCGCCAAGGGCCTACACAGTGTAATGCCTAATGTGTAGCTTATCCTCTGTTGCATCACTCACTACACAGTTCCAAAATCCTCTGGATACAACACTGCCACCAAAAAATTAGCTTAGTGGAATGGGTTTCCATGACGCAGCTGCACATAAGCTTTAGATAACTACCATCATCGTGGACAAAAGGAGCAAGTTCAGTGGCAGGTTGCTGTTACAGAGCTGCTCCACAGACAGACTCAGGAGATCCTTTGTCCCGAGAGCCATCAGGCTCTACAACTCTTCCCAATGGATTGACACTATTGATACTTTGACATTATTGATACTTTACAGTATATAGTGTACATCTGCACTCCTGGACACTTTACTGTATATCCTGTACATCTGCACTCCTGGACACTCTAGACATTTTACTTGGATACCAGTATATGCACATACAGTATTGTCATTATCTGCTGATACCTGCTGATATCTTCACCCCTTGCTGCTGTTTATTACTGCACTGCCTTTTTTTATCTCCGAGATGCATATTATTTATGTTTTTTCTACCGGTCACAGGTACAGTGATCTTTCGCCTCATTGTAATAAGTAAGAGATATTTATCAATATTAGATTATTTATTTATAGAGTATTATTTATAGTTAAGAATTTTTTGCTGAGCCGGTACTTATGTTCACACTGTACCACCCTTATTATTGTATTGTACTGTATTACTGTGCAACTGCTACTGGCTGCTAAACTTCCTTTGGGACCAGTAATGATCCATCTATCCATCCATCCATCCATCCATCCATCCATCCATCCATCCATACGCAATGCCAAACATTGGCACTTCAGTAGCATAAAGCACGCTGACACTGGACTCCAAGAGTGGCCTGTGTGCTATTGCACATGGTAAAGCTACGTGCCATTTTTTGTCTTTTCCGGCTCCTATCTGGCTCCAGCTGCTCCACCCATTCCACTCACCTGCAGCTAATCCCGGTCTCATTGGTACTACTGCTTATGACCATATGTTTCTTGCCTGAGTCTACACTGTGTTTATCTTCTCTGGATTTGATCCCTGTTTTTGTCTGTTTGCATGCTCTCCCTGTGTTCTTCACCTTCCTCCAGGTGCTCCAATTTCCTCCCACAGTCGTAAGACATGCAGTCTGGTGAACTGGAGATGTTAAATTGCCCCCTAGGTGTGAGAGTGAATGTCTATGTCTGTGTGTCTGCCCTGCGATGGACTTGCAGTCTGTCCAAGCTGCTACCTGTCCTTTACCCAACGGGCGCTGGGATAGGCTCCAGCGCCCCCCACATCCCAGAAGAATAAGCGGCTTAGAAGATGACTGAATGAGCGAATAGTTCATATTCTTCTAAAGGTTCTCTAGCTGAGATGTCTAAAAAACACTAGGTGTAGAACCTTTACACCATGTGGGGTTTCTTTAACATTCAAAGAGGTTCCTAACTCTCACACTTCTCATTTACAAAAATGCTTCCATGAAGAGTCATTGTCTCCCATTTCTTTAGGGAGCCATAAGTGGTTCTTCTTTGTCACGCCTCCAAACACCTTTATCATGAAGAGTGTGCCCCCGGCTGGCTACAGGCTTAAAAAGAATTTCATAAAAAGGTGACTCAACATAATGCAGGCACATGCCGGCAGAAACTTGAACTGATTCAGTTCAACCAACAGGAAAGAGAGAAAAATGAATGCTGAGATCAATAGGGCTCTGTGCTGGTCTCTGCTGCCCTGTGGACAGAACCTGATGCCTTTTTACTGGGAAGAAACTTCACACATACGGTAGCACAGTGATATTCAATAACTTTCTCTTTGACACAAAAAACCCACAAAGATAGCATGAGGTAATGCTCTAAAGAAGCGCTTCTGCATCCCAGCCAGATGTTTTTTAAGTGTTTCTTTTGTTGAGTTATAGCTGCAGCTATTGTTTATGCACATTTACAAATACAAAAATACATTTACTGTAAAACGGAATGTAAGTTGTTAAATGCCCAAGTTTGAAAACCCAAGGTTCTCACACTGAGAAACAATAGGAGGTGGAGAATCACAAGAAGCATAAATAAATAAATAAAATGAAGGAATTAATTAATACATTCCTAAGAGAATGGAAGACAAATTAGTTACACATCCAGAGGGATCCTATTATTATTATTATTATTATTATTATTATTATTATTATTATTATTATTATATTTTTGCTGCAAATCATGTATTCCTTCATTATTACTGAATACAGTAATCTGGAGAGTCTGGAGACGGACCTGATAAATCAACTAAGGCAGTTGTATGTAGTGTCCATGATGGTTTATACAGGTTGATCACAGTCCAGAAATCAATTTGCCAGACAAATGGGAAAGGAAATCGAATCAGTAGCATTGTAGGAGACCTACATTGTGAATCATATCACTGGGTAGGAACAGCTTGATTCATTTTCCTAGTATTATGTAGTACAGAAAGCAGGTAAATCCGAACACCCCCCATCAAATTACATAAAAGTGCTAGTAGGCCAACATATCATGGTAGTGCATCACGTTAGTGCAGCGTTTCTATTTGCCAGGTTTAGCATATTGGAAAATTAAACATAAAACATAATGTGTGTCATAACTTGTAATATATGGGACACTCAATCTGTCTCACTCTGCCATAGGAACATCATTCCAACAAGCAAGCAGTAGTTTGATGGGCTGCTTTGCTCCTGCAGGATCTGAACAACTTGTCATCCACCATGCATATGTCAATTTGTGACCTCCAGCACAGTTGGGTTATGCAGCAGGACAATGATCCAAAACACATAAGCAAGTTCATTTATGAACAGTTAAAAAAATAAAAATTAAGGTTTCAGAGTGTCAGAGTAAGTTCAGACTTTCATCCTATCGAGAAGATGTGGCTAGGAGATGTAGCGGTTTATACTTGGAAGGCTTTTAAGGTCTAGCCAGTGTAGCTGAATTGAAACAATTCTGCAAAGAAAAGTGGGCCAGAATTTCTCCATAACAACATTAATGATCCACAGCAAGTTATAACAAAGTTTGTTTGCAGCTGGTCCCAACGATGGCACAGCCATTTATTAGGTTTAGGGGGTCATTACTTTTTGACATGGTTGATATGGGTTTTAAATAAATCTTCATCTTCAGTGAATGGGATGGTCGTTTTGTGTCGTTTGGGTCGTTTTAAGGTTGCATTTTGTGTTTACTCATGTTTTTATCTTACTCTAAAATTGTCAGGATGATTTGAAACGTTTTAATGTGACAAATTACCAAAAATAGAAGAAATCATGTGAGGGGCAAATATTTTTTCACAGCACTGTATATAATTAATCAATTCTGACTGCAGTCCCACAGTGAAAAAACTACTAAACTAGAACAAAGTATTCAGAGTTTTCATATGTGACAGAACGAACCTAGTTTCATTCCCGTTCTGTCCCTGCAGTAGTTCAGTAGTTCACATACAATCCCTCATACTCTTAGCAACAGTACAAGATCACACTTTGCTCTCTCGGTACACATCACCACCTACTACAGTTAAAGTATCCTACTGGACTCCTAAATTGTTCACTAACAGCAGGGTAGAAGACTTACATGGGCTACTTGGGCCGTTTGTTACCTTTCTAGGATGGGGAAAAGGCCCATGCTTGGTTTTAGCTGAGCTTATATAGTGCCTGGGCAAGTCCAGACATGCCCAGTGGGACCCTATTGGAATGATCCATTTGGAGGGGAGTTCATGGGGTTCATGTTGGTTATATGTTTCATTTTGTGTTTATGTCATTTGATTCTGTCCACCTTGTAGGTTTAAATTTAAAAGGCAAGTGTGCGTTGTGGGTACGTTTTGAGGATTATCCGTTTGCTCTGCCAAATATTGTCAATGATAATTATTGTTCCCCCCTGCAGAGGAGAGGGACTGGTATATACTGTGTTGTTGAAATACGTGGGGGTCTGTTTAAGAGTGCGCTCCATTTCCTGAGGAGTAGGAAGACTGGTTGATGGTGGAGCCAGTGGGGTTTAAGGGGGGAAATAAATAAATAAATAAATAAATAAATAAATAAATAAATAAATAAATAAAAAAAAATTGTTTCCCCTCCAACTTTATAC
>CM067477.1:32810310-32838105 GCA_034552555.1 Semaprochilodus insignis
GGAAATAAATAAATAAATAAATAAATAAATAAATAAATAAATAAATAAATAAATAAATAAATAAATAAATAAATAAATAAATAAATAGTTTCCCCTCCAACTTTATACATGTTGTAAATATTTACTTTTGTTTGGTTTACTTGTTTGTTTGTTTTTTTTCTTTTTCTCTTTTTTCCCTCTTGTCAATTTTAAATAAACACCCTTGCACTGCATGTGCTATTGCGGTTTTGCCACCACTTTTTTTTTCATAACCTTCAACCCTGTTGGAGCACTCTACCCACATTATGATATATTTAAACCAGAGGCATTAATATAAATAGTCCTAAGTTTAATACTTTCATGGTATAGTATAGTTTAGTATAGAATCATCTATAGGGTAGGTCCTATTGGGAGGTGGCTGCTCCAAAGTCTAAACCCAAAAATTTACCCTTGTGAACATAATATACATTATTATGACCACCATCTAATATCCCGAGTAACCACCGCATGCAGCACGGACAGCAGATAGACGGGCTGGGAGTGACTCAGTAAGGTAAGTAGGTGGTCACAGGTATCTGGAGCCATGCTGACTGCAGCGCATCCCACAGCTGCTGGAGTGTGCACGGTGGAGGATCCATAGAGTGAACTGGGGAATTAGGGGGTCAGGATAGTACTTGGAAGTCTGGGTTATGCTCTTCCAACCAGTGTGGGACATTTCCAGTTGTGGGACACATTGTATTGTCTTGCTGGAAGATCCCATCTGCCTCAGCATATATGTAAGAATGTCACTACCAAAACATTTCCTACAATTAACTTTTTTTGTATTTCAATGAAAAATATTATGATTTTATGGATTTTAACTCTCCAAAGCTGTGTTTGCTAACCATGCACTGCCTAGCATGTGTCAGAGAATTGGAAACATTTGGTAAATTGTTGAAACTTTATTATTCTACTAGAACTTTTAATCATTTTTGTAAAACTCACTGTATATAAACTCACCCTCATGGATCTTTTACTCTGCACACTTGTTGCTGTTACAGTACAAACGCTCTACATTGTACATTGTATTCTCTATACTCACTCTGTACATATGTGTAGTATATTCATAATGGATCTGTATTTTCGGCTGTCCATAATTGTACATATTGTAACCTTGCATTGCTTGCCATGGATACTTCCTGCACTTTATATGTATTTTGAACTAAATGACCAAAAAGAAATGGTTTTGTTCTTTTAGTTAAAAGCTGAAAGGAGGAGGGATGTGTTGTTGGTGTTGTAGGTTTGCCGTGTATTTACTGTGTTATAGTAAAAAATCAGGATAATTTGTCTTAAAAAAATTTACAGTAAAACACAAACACGTGCACAAATGCATGAGCACACACCTTCATGTGTTCTGGATGAGTTTAGGCCATTTTTATTCCTCATGTCTCAGGGGAGGCTTTCTGCAGGCTCCCAGCTGTGGTTATGCACCGTGTGTGTGTGTGTGTGTGTGTGTGTGTGTGTGTGTCTGTGTGTTCCCAGGAGGATGAGGATGAGGTAAGTAAATACATTTGTGCATATCCAGTGTGTCTGTCCAGGTGAGATTCAACACATACACACCCAGTCTTGTTTCTGTGAACTGATTTTCTGAATTTCCCTCTGGGATCAATAAAGTATCTATCCATCTATCTATCGAATACTTACTTTCAACCAGAACTACCACTAACCCAACCCCAACCCCAGCCCGAACCCCAACCCCAACCTTACTCTGGCCATAACCTCAAACCTAACCCCAACCTTACCCGTAACCCTAACTTAACTTAACCCTGTCTTTAATCTAATCTTACCCTTACTCCTGAAGCTACCCCTAAACTTACCAATAACCTTAACCTTACCTTACCCTGAACATTTAATGATTTATTTTTGTAGGGACCAGTTTTTGGTACACACAAGGACAAAATCTCATAACTTCTCTATAAACAGGACAAAATGTTGCCAGAAAATGCATAAACCTGACACATATGCACACCTACAAACACACACACAAAATCCTCCATAGAGCTCTACTGTAATATATGCAAAACCACACATCTACTCTGCCGTAATATTAACCTGTTTTATGGCTTTTATGAGGGAGAGGTGAAAGAAGGTGAAGAGCAGGAGTAGGAAAATAATAATATAAGTAATAATAATAAAATAATAATAATAATAATAATAATAATAATAATAATAAAAGTAAATATGATGATATTCATAAATATCATGATTCTCTCATAAAAGATGAATCAATTCACCATAAAGTGATGTTTGTGAAGGCTCTGCATTTATCCTACTGTAAAATAATTTGGCATAGTTGTTACTAGATATATACAGAATATATATTCTGAATGTACTTGAGTGGTGAGCCATACTAGGTTATTAGCCCTTTATTTCTGTCTGCGAATAATTTCTGTAATTTTTGATAACGGCTACATTGCCTTTCTAAAGGTTTGACTGTTTTAGATCTGCTGCTATTGCCATTTCTAACCTGTGTAAAATGTGATCTAGGACTTCTAGAGTCTTCTAGAGACTAAAGCATTCATGAAAATGGTTCTATTGTAAATAAAAACATGACTGATTGATTTACTTTGTACTCATGTTGGTAATCATCTAATGAATAAGGACTTAAATCCAGCTGAAGGCACAACGAATAGGACTGCTCGTTTTGCTGCAAATTGGATTAGAACTCTTTTGTTTCCAATCTTACCAATGGAATAAGAGCATTACTATAACATGCATAACAGTAACAAACATCACGATTCTATTAAATACAAATGGACTAAAACCTACAGGGTTCCCAAATGATGAAGTATATTCAGTTCATATAGCACAAACTGAAAGCATGAGTTAAACCGAGTAGAGCTTTAACTTAAACGATTATCAAACTCTCCTCTGTGTAACTCATAGGTCATCACACACACACACACACACACACACAGACAGACAGACAGATAGACAGAGGGAATGACCTGTTTCTTGTAATGAAGCTCAATGCTGACGGATGCACCACACCATCCAAATCAAATGGGGGGCAGGGGGTAAATAAAGAGTGACAAAGAACAAGACAGGAGAAACATGAGAGTGAGTTAGAGAGAGTGAGGTAGAGGAGAGAAAGAGAGACAGAAAGAGGGATGATAAATATAAAAGAAAAATAGAAAGAGACAGAGAGAGAAAGAGAGAGAGGGACAGAGAAAAAAGAAATAGAGTGAAAAGAATGAATGGGACACAGAGGAATAGAGATAGAAAGAAAAAGCAACCATAAAGAAAAACGGAGACAGACGGAGATAGAGAGAAAGTAAAAGAGAGCAAAGCATAGAGATAAGGAGGGAGGAACAGAGAAACAGCGAGAGAGACAGAGACCGAGACACAGAAAGAAAAAGAAAAGGCACACACACACACACACACACACACACACGAGAAGGAGAGCGAGAGAGAGAGAGAAAACAGATAAAAGTGAGAACTGCATGATGGGACATATACAAAGATGTATAAAATGAAATGAAATGAAAAGCAGAGATTAGGGAATGAGAAGAGATACGGGTGATGGAGAGAAACAGGTGTGAGGCCACAACAAGGTGAAGCAGATAAGAAAATTTAAGTGTGTGTGTGTGTGTGTGTTAGTTATTGTGTGTATGTGTGTGTGTGTTAGTTATTGTGTGTATGTGTGTGTGTGTGTGTGTGTGTGTGTGTGTGTGTACACGTGTGTAATGCATATTGAGGCGGTTGCGATGACAACATTGGAATAAAGCGGCAGGTTATTCAGGGCAGCCTCATCAGAGCAGGTGGCAGCACAATGAAGGTGAGCTACTGGCTCGATTCCCCCTCAGGAAACAAACCATGAAAAAAAAAAACAGAAAACTGAAAATATGGAGACGAGGCACTCCTGAATTTAATCCACATTCTGAGGTGGAAAAAAATGAAATAAAATGAAATAAAATGAAATAAAATAAAATAGAATAAAATAAAAAAACAGTATCAGTTACAATCCATCATGATATTAAATATGCACCAAAATATAGGTATAGGGAAGTTTCAGTTCATTTTTTGATATATTAAAAAAAAAAAATAAAACGAGACAAAATGAGAACAAGTGAGGGCATAAACTTTACATTGGACTGACAAACGTTACAGCATCTCTGGATCTCTGAATTGGACTTGAGCTAGATTGAAATTTTATCTTAAATGTAAAATGTAAAGGGGATTTAATTTGGAGTTGAGATGTACACAGTCATTACATTACAACTACATTTGTAGAGCTTGTAAACAACACGACCTGTAACTGATCTAAAATACTGTGATCAAAACCTTTTTGCAGCTCTGTTTTTTGTGATGTTACTATTTGAGCAGCTTCTTTGCAGACTTGCACACTTTCTACACTTCTGAGTTTATGATCCAAGTGCCAAGCGTTTCAACAGTGTTATTCAAAACACTCGATAAATCAAGTGAAATATGTATTATTAGCAATCACCAGGAAGCATAATTCTGACCCCTTAATAAAGCTCAAGCACATTGTAATTTTTGGCAAACAAATATTTTCTCGAAACGTCAAAGTAGAACACATATATAATATCCTCCTTTCCCATTATATACTGTTTAAATAGATATATTTCTGACAAAAATGTGTGGTAATTTAATGGCCTAGATGTCAGTAGTTTAGACAGAGATAGTCTAGATAAAAAAAAAAAAAAAAAAAAAAAAGAACACAACTTAAGTGAAATTTATAAAAACACACATGGCAATGCAGGAGTATGTTATTAATCAACTAATTAAAAGACCTTGACTTTATTACCTTACAAATAGGCTTTTCTTATCTTGAAATCTCTCATGTTCGTGGGATTTTTTGACTGTCTTGAAATAATGTGTCATTACATTTCAAGAAGATGATTAATTTAAGATATTAAGTCATTATTTGTGAGAACATAAAGAATATATACTCATCATCAAAAGAATAGTTGCACCCAGAGGGATGATGAATTTAGACTGATATGGGCAATATTTATACACCTACAGAAGTTGTGTCTTTCAGTATAGAGGTTGCTAATGGTGTCCTGTGATAATCCATCCCATGCAGCTTGAACATTCTCACGCAGATTCAGCTACTTTCTTCAAGTTATGGTCTTTGGCACGCCCAAATGCAATCCCCCAATTTCCCCCCCAATTATTAACATCTGCTTTTTAACCCTGGACCGAGGCATTGACTGCAGTGTACCACCTCTTTATAACAGCTCCAGCTCTTCTGGGAAGGCTTTCCAGAAGGTTTAGGAATGTGTTTATGGGAATTTCTGACCATTCTTCCAGAAGCTCATTTGTGAGGTCAGACACTGATGTTGGACGAGAAGGCCTGGCTCTCAGTCTCCGCTCTAATTCATCCCAAAGGTGTTCTGTCGGGTTGAGGTCGGTCCAGTTCTTCCACACCAAACTCCTCATCCATGTGTTTATGGACCTTGCTTTGTGCACTGGTGTGCAGTCATGCTGGAACAGGAAGGGGCCGTCCCCAAACTGTTCCACAAAGTTGGGAGCGTGGAATGGTCCAGAGTCTCTTGGTCTGCTGAAGCAGTGAGTTCCTCTCACTGGAACTAAGGGGCCGAGCCCAACTCCTGAACACCAACCCCACACCATAATCCCCCCTCCACCAAACTTTACACTTGGCACAATGCAGTCAGACAAGTACCGTTCTCCTGGCAACCATCAAACCCAGACTCATTCATCAAACTGCCAGACGGAGAAGCGTGATTGGTCACTCCAGAGAACACGTCTCCACTGCTCTAGAGTCCAGTGGCAGCGCTTTACACCACTGCATTCCACGGTCTGCACTGCGCTTGGTGATGTAAGGCTTGGATGCAGCTGCTCGGCCATGGAGACCCATTCCATGAAGCTCTCTACACACGGTTCTTGAGCTGATCTGAAGGACACATGAAGTTTGGAGGTCTGTAGTGATTGACTCTGCAGGTGACATCCTATCACGGTACCACGCTGGAGTTCACTGAGCTCCTGAGAGCGACCCATTCTCTCACTAATGTCTGTAGGAGCAGTCTGCATGTCTAGGTGCTTGGTTTTATACACCTTTGGCCATGAAAGTGATTGGAACACCTGAATTCAATGATTTGGATGGGTGAGTGAATACTTTTGGCAATATAGTGTATACAGTATATACACACACACACACACACATCCTTGTATCTACACTTATTGTCCATTTTATCAGTTAGCCTCTTTCAATGGTCCACCTGTTCTTCAAAGGTCAGGAAAAACAGCATGTGGCACAGCAAGTGTAGAGCAGACACCTTTAGACATCAGCAGGCAAAGTGAGTTCCACAGCTATCCTCTCATCCTCTGGATTTAATCTTTGCTTACGTGCTTCCTCGCACACCAGGATTTCTCTGTTAGGGACCTTTCTCTGAAGCTGGACTTCAAACGAGGCCAATTTCAAAGAATCCAGCAAGGAGAGCAAAGATAGAGGACTTGACTGCTTGGACAGACCTGAGCTTTTTCCCCTCAGTTGAATGGTCAGAATTTATGTCAGCCACAGGAGAAATATTAGCTTCCAGCATTTCTGTTAGATGTTTAAAAAATGGAGAAAAAATAACATTCCAGGAAAGATGAACATGATTCATTTTGTCATATCATAGACGTTTATAAATAATGTCCCCCAGTAACCCTCATACAATACTGTGTTATATACACACTGTTACTGCTCATAGTGGGGGAAAAGTATTTAACATGTAAACACATTTATATAATGTTTTAATTTAAAGGAAAACTGATCATTAACAATCATGTCCGCAACTGTATTTAACCATGCATCCATCCATCTATCCATCCATCCATCCATCCATCTATCTATGTGACCAATTTTTGATACATATGTATATGTACACATTACAGTGCTGCTTTAAAAAGTATGTGAACCCTTTACAGTTCTGTAAATATCGTCATAGATCCTTATCTTTATAACGAAAGATACTAATTTCATTTACTGAGCAAAGTGACCCATCATTAAATGTTTTTGTTGGCAGAACTATGTGTACCTCTGCTTTTAGTAAAGGGTGCAACATCCTTAAGCAGCAACCAAACAGTTCCTATGACTCTTGATCAGCCCTGCACATTGACTTGGAGGAATCTTGGCCCAGTCCTCCTTACAGATATGTTTCAACTCTTGTGTGTTGGTGGGCTTTCTGTATTATTCAGGTCTTGCTTCCACACTTCTGTTGGATTAAGGTTTAGACTTTGAACAAACAATGTGAAAATGCTACATTTCTTCTTCTAACAATTATTTTAGACTAGCTGTTTTGGGGTCTTTGTCCTTCTATGATGAAAAAACCTTCTATTGGTGCCCTAACATTGTTCTGCAGAATGTCTTGAATGTCTTGTTACAATCCAAAATTCAAAGGTCCATCAAATGGTGGCAACCTGTCCTAGTCCAATCCTCTGCTGTGGAAATGCTGAAATGCAGTGTTCAGTTTTTGCCACTCGTAACTTCCTCATTTAAGGCAAAGATCAATTTTCACTTTATCCGCCCAACATTATTTTTAGCAGTCTTTTGGCTTTCCAGGTGGTCTTTAGGAAACTTTAAACTTTCCATATGTAACATCTTTGTCCTGTGATCGCCTGATGGAGTTCTCATGGACACTGACATTAGCCAGTGTAAGAGAGGCCTGCAGATCCTTATATGTGACCCTGGGCTTCTTTGTGATCTCTTTAAGTCATTTTTGTTGACCACTCCTGGGATGGGGGAACAATGGAAAATGCCAAAGGGAGTATACAACAGAGGAAAATACAGTATCCTGCGTAGAGTCAATAAATGTAAAGCTAAATGAATTAGAAAATAATGAAACTCACTTTTATATTACATTAGTAGGAAACTTGCTCTTTGCTGTTTAAAAGAACTGCCTTCCAGCCTTCCATATGCTGATTATGAAATATATCTAAAGATCCACATGGTTGCTTTTTTTTACCACGCAGCTGTTAAAACAGTGTCATACCTCATAAATGGTTTGACCTTGTCATGAATCAGTAGGTATTACAATCAAGTCCTGCATTTCAAGGGTCATAAACTGGGCAGATATATATTTCCCAAAGGAAGAAGGACAAAGAGGCACTATGCCCCATGTTCATAAACTGTACATAATATACTTCAATTGGAGGTTTAAGATAGTAGGATAGTGTCAAATTCAACAGCAAACCTGATCTGTCACATTTCTAGAGTTTGCTCGATTACTATGGATAGCAGTTTTGAGATGATTCCCAGTTGTCTACAAACATTTCTTCCTCAGCCAACAGAAGGAAACACTCATCAGAACTCTTCAAAATAATCCTGCACTGAGAACAAAGGTACCAGTTAGTGCTAGTAAGAATTAAGAAATTGTAGAAAGGTGACACCAAGGCACATACACTCATCATCAAAAGAATATCTGCACCCAGAAGGAGGTGTGGGATTGCAGTGCTGTTGGGAAGGAAGATAAAGGTTACCAGGATCAATAACTGATGATACATTCAGACTGATATGATCAATATTTATTGAGCTACACATACAGAAGTAGTGTCTCTCAGTATGGCGTCGGTCTCAGCATGGAGCTGTAGAGGTTCCTAATGGTGTCCTGTGATAATCCATCCCATGCAGCTTGAATATCCTGACACAGTTCCTGCAGATGGTGCGGTAGGGGTGGAGGTGGAGTGACACCAGGCCTTCTGGACGTGTGACGCGTGACAACAAACTGTTCATCTTGGTGCTGACCACGGTGACCCCACACATGGATTCGTTAGTGATATCCATTAAGACAAAAGTGGGACTCGTCACTGAAGATGACCCGCTGCCATTCTGAGTCACTCCATGACAGTCTGCCATGACACGACTGCAGTCGTCATAAAGGCCAGCATGCACGTAGACCTGTGGTGTCCAGCTGTCTGCCAATGGTGCTGCCACTAACAGGATGACTCATGGAGGGCATAACTGCTTGCTGAATGTCAGCAGTTGTGGCTGTTGGGCCGTTGGTAATTTAGGTAATTTTGGAACATTCAAAACTAACTATCTATTAATTGCACATTTGATTGGTTCTCTCCGGTATGGAACTGGTTTCCAAGAGGGATGAGCTCATGGTGGTATTGCATGACTTACAGATGGTAAAGAATCACCTACTGTCGCTCAGCTCCAGGTAAACAGGGAAGACCTGAGCAGTTACAGTAGTAATTATCCGGGGAGGGAAATACGATGAAATTATTATCCATGATAAAGTCAATGGCAGAAAGAGCTCAGGTTTAAAAACATGTGATCTGTGGCTTCAAAAACACCTGTAAACATATCTAACTGCTCGACTTTGCCTCCGTAATTCAGGGATTAAAAAAAGATTAGCTGCAGGCTCTCCTGCACATCACAGCCGCTTTTAATTTCCCCTCTGTGTGTTAAACAAAACCCCATTTGCTATACACCGAGCAGCTCCCCGCTGGAAGGAATGACCCTGTACGGGAGATTAAACACCCTCAGCCCCATAATTGTTAGCTGTTATTTTTAAATGACTTCTTTTAAATATTGATCTGCTAGGTCTTATATACACACCTTGTGATGAGGACCTTTTGAAAGTACCCTTGTTTCTCTCATGATTCTCTGTACTTTATAAAGAAGAAAACCTGGTGACTTACAACCACCCAAAAGGTAGGGAGTTGAGTTTAGTTGACATTAATGCAAAACACGTTTGAAGAACACTTTAATGAATTTAAGTTAAATTAAGCTCCAAGTCTGCATCGTTTGTTCTGTCAGAAATGGGACTATTTTTCCTGAGTGAGTTGGTGGTAATACACTACCAGTGTGGTTGTAAGGTGCCATTGTGCACTGTAAGATGCAGGTGGTGAAACCTGTGACTACGTAATGCAAAACTGAAGCATATTTGCATATGTACATATTTGTCACATTTAATCAAACTATTTTTAATATTAAACACGGATAACCCAAGTAAACAAAATGCTGTTTTTAAATGGTGATTTCATTAACCGAATGAGCCCTGCCCATTACATCTGGTGTAAAGCTTGTACCACATTTCACCAAATGAAAGTCATACAACAATCAAACATGTTTGATATCAACAGTCAAACACAGTGGTGATAGTGTGATGGTCTGGGGTTGCTTTGCTTCTCCAGGACCTTCCAAGGAAACAAAATTAAGATTTGATGAGTCAAAGTCTTGACTAAAATCCCATTGAAATGCTGCGGCAACACCTTTAAAGTCCACCTCATGCTTGCAAACCCTCCAGTGTATCAGAATTACAGTTAAAGTGCGTCAGAATTCCTCCACAGTGATGTAAAAGACTCGCAATCGCAAGTTATCACAAATGTTAAAGTGCAGTTGTTAAGGGTGACACGATTGGTTATTAGATTTATCACTTTTTCACATTAGTTGATTGGTTTTGAATAAATCATTATCCTCAATAAATGGAATGATAATTTAAAAGCCTCATTTTGTGTTTTCTTGTTTTTGTCTATATAATGTATTAAAATTAGCTGGATGATCTAAAACATTTAAATGTGACACATCAGCAAAAATTGAAATTAGAAAGGGGGCAAATACTTTTTCACAGCACTGTATAAATCTGTTAGGCTGTTATAGCCATGTGATAAAGCCTTTATCCATGCCTTTAGCCATGTGATGAAACCACTTCCCCCAGGAAACCCAGGAGGGCCATCCCAGAGAGAGCAAGGCCAATTATGAGGTCTTGAAATCCTGATCACAGTTGGCCGTGGCAGCACCAGGGACTGATCCTGCAATCCAGTGATGGGCCCAACACTTGAATGATTACAGCACTCCGGAGCCCAAGTCTTCTCTTTGGACAGGGAACCGCGTCAAATTTATTGCCTCTGGTATTTGATGGTGCTATAGAGTCATGGTGTTAAACTGCTGGAGTATTCATTTAACCTTTATTTGACCCTGACCTGAAGCCTAATTCTAACCATATTCATGACCTGGTGCTTAACTCTATAACTCTATAAATGTAACTCTAAGCCTCATCCTAATCCATGTTAATCCTAACCATGGTCAGAGCATTGTCACTCTTTCAGAAGCAAGAATTTCTTGATAAAAAATGAGAATCAGGAAATTGTCCTTCCTTGTCTAAAATGAATCAAGATTCAGCCGTCACAAATACAGCAGTACGAGTAAACACACAGCCCAGTGAAACATTAACAGTGATGCACGCGGTTTTACCCCTCCTCCTCCTCATGCCCTGTTTATCACAGCACATAACGCCTGTCTGGGTTTTTAATTCATCTAGACTGTTTAATTCAACCAGCTGCTATTCACACACACACACACACACACACACACACACACACACACACACTCTTCCCCATGTGTAACAGGCTGTCATTCCTAGACCTCGAGTGCAGCCTGATCCCCGGATAAAATGGTTTGGCTTTGACATTACGCACACCTCAGGAGCAGAGCTCAAAAATGGATTAAAAAATCTAATCAGTTTGCTCTGAGCAAAGCCAATATCTTAACCTCTCCTGTTCAACACAATATTTCCAAACAGGTTAGAACTAATTAAACAACAGCTCTGCTTCTTTAAACTTTATGTAGGCCTAACATAATTAAACACTAGGCCAGTGAATTTCACAGTCTGGTTTGGAAACTGCTGCACCCAGTGGGTGGTCAGCACAGCCCAGACCATCTCAGGAACGGCCCTTTCGCCACTAGAGGACATTTAGCACTCCAGGGTCCTCAGGAGGGCCCACAAAATCAACAAGGACAAAACTCATCCTCAGCACAACCTCTTCCCGCTTCTCCTACCTGACAGACAATACAGGAGCATGAAATCAAGGGCCACTAGATTACGGAAACTCTGACGGTCCAAGGTGCACCTATGGGGTAAGTGGAGCTGATAAAATGGATATATATTACTGTTTATTTTTTATTTTCTGTAATCTTTTTTGTGCTTCTTTATTTTGTACTTAGTATTTATATTGTAATTGTTAGTACTTGAATTACTTCCTCTACAGATTTTTTTGAGCCAGCACAATTTGATGGGAAAATCACATACAGCAACCTTGATGGCAGGCAAATGTGCTGAATGTGCACTCAACAGCAGAAGCAATGATAGTGCAGTCTCCTAGAGAACCACCACCTACAACCATGATCACGTCTTTCCTCTCACATTTTATAGAATGTAAAGAACCATAATAGACATCTTAGGAAACATCACTTTAATCCAAATGTGAAAGGAGCTGGGGACGGTCATTTTAGAAGGGGGTTGGCTTTTGTCAATTTCTTTGACTGGGGAGGTGGGGGGGGTGACATCCTCTCACACCCCCTCTCAAATTGAGCCCTGATTGTAGTCCTGTAGCCAAAGGTTGGCATCGGGCATTGCCATCCTAGGCTCATGTGTGGCTGTTCCTGAGTGTCCTATTCTATTAGCAACACTTTTCTAAGGCTATTATACAAACTGTCCTTGCCAAACTGAACACCTGTGTGAGCACTGGATGTTCTTTAAAGCAGCTGAATTCACCAATTGGGGAAAAGTGTCTGGATACTTTTGGACTCTCTCTCTCTCTCTCTCTCTCTCTCTCTCTCTCTCTCACACACACACACACACACACACACACACACACACACACACTCTTGCGTTTCCATCTGCTGATTGAGCTGTCTTCTCTAGAGACACTCTGAATGTGCCTCGACACATTCATTTAAAATAAACCTTGAAAAAATATTCCTAATTTTGCAATAGGCTACAAGCCTCCTGCCTAATCACAGCCATCCTGAACACCTCTGGACTGACACTGCACCTTGGGCAGAGTGCAAGAGCAGACCAGAATCACATCTGTAGGGTTCCTACTTAATCACCTCATTATTTCCTAGCTTTCCATTCATGACAGGTGAACCTGAAAGGCCGATATATAATGATATTCTATAGCTAATGCCTTTTAATGACTCACCATAACCCTTTAACCCCGAAGGCCTGCAAGTGTGGCCTACACTTTAATCTCTCATTCATAGATACTAGTTTCACAGTCGTAGCTTCAAACTGAATAATAAATCTAAAACTTCACAAGTAAATAAACCTGCAGCCCAAAGTCTGTAGTTCTCTTGCGTGTAGAATGATTTCCCCCCAGTGTACTGCTTGGCTGATGGTTGTAGACCCGATTTGAAGAGTTGTCTTTCTTTGCTCAGTGGTTTTCTCAGTGCTTCTAAAATGATCTCCAAATCAGACACACCAGTCCATAAATAGCTTAAATGTCTAGTTATGTCTGGCAGAACGTATGAACATAATAATTATTTTGCTTACAATGAAACTGCAGGTCAAAAATGATTAACTTGTCCAGTTTTGATATCATAGTTAATTCCATGATTCACATGCATTTCCATGCATTCTGGGAACAAGTGAACATTATTGTATCATTAATAATATACCAAATATAATCATTTTATTGAAATATGATCAGTTCTTAATATGCAAATGTTTTCAGAACTTCATTCATCCACCATCTATAGCACTTTTATTATTCTAGACACATTTAATGTTTATGTATTTTATGTCTTATTTTTATTTTTCTAGCTCTTACTATTTATTTTATTTATGAAGTTACTAGCAGACTAGTATAACATTAAGCACCATTATATACTTGAATCTGCAATCAGATTCCTTTGATATTATTGGAAACATGGATTCTAAACTTTAGTTTGGTACGGTGTAGTAGTAGTAGAAGCAGTTTGCTGTCTTCTGGCTCCAGCCTTTAGTTGCACTCTGTTAACACCACATACTGATCCCTAGTTCTAGAACTAACTGTCTGTGTGTTTTTCTGATTTGACCGGGGGCCACTGCTTGCCTGCATTCCTGACCAGTTTACCTACTATGGAGCTTCTTCACGTCCTGTGCTGTGAGGGAGCTTCGCCTGAATCTGGCGGACCCATAGATCTACTAGATCATCACTGTAGGCTTCTAAGCGGCGGTTGATGTTCAGGGTTTTTCCTGTGATGAACTACTTACAGTGAGGTTCATTCAGACTTTCAGGTCTGTTTCTCATTGTCACTCTCGCAGTCTAACAGTTTTCTGGTATTCTGTTCAACACTGCACATAAATGTAAATCCTTTTCTTGTGCTTGTCTTGTTATCTGGTGTCGACCTGAGGAGGATGGGCTCCCTTTTTGAGTTCCTTGGTTCCTCTTGAGATTTCCTTGCCCCTGTTGCCCTTGATTTTCCCGAATTGCTTTGTGACATCTGTTATAAAAAGAGCTATATAAATAAATTTGACTTGACTAGTGTGTGCATCTGTCATAATGCACCCATCACCATCTTGGAAACCTATTTCAAAACTTATTATTTTGGGTCACACCAGATTTTTGACCAAATTGAGAAGTGCTGAACAACTGTAGATTATGTAAAACAGGTTAGAGATGCATCTACTCAGCTCGGTATACTTACATTCGCCCAGCTTGTTACAAAAGATTTCCTCTTAGACATCCAGTCAAAATACAAGTTTGTATAACACTTTGTATAAAATACTTTTTGTTCAGGTCGCATGCAAAGCTATAAAATTCCATTGTGTGATCCCATTTGATTGTTATATTAACAACAAGGCGGCTAAAAAATGAAATGTCAAATCCAAATGGCTCTTTATTGAGTTATGGCATATACAGGACATCTATTTCCCTATGAAGTTTGTATAAAATTATTTTATATACACATTGCTGTAAATATTTCTAATATTATGTCATTTTAGTAAGACAAATAGAATGATGTTACAAAAGCTACCCCAACCAATAAAAGAGAACACTTTAAGGATGTGGTTATCCATTTGACCATCATAAGGAACTCTCCATCTCCAACATGATGCTGTCTTTGGTGAAACTGTCAGCAGAGTTGCCGCTCAGTCCATTAACAATCTCTGCCTGTCCTGGTTTAACAGCAGGAACATCCTCCATCTCTTTATCAAGCGTCTGACAGACTTTATTAATCTTAGCAAAGCTTTGGCTGATCTCCACAAACGTCTTGTTTTTGGTCTCCGGGAGGACAACAAAGAGGTAGACGGCTCCGAGAACGCAGACCACCACAAAGACCATGAAGGCGTAAGTCTGGAGTGCCTCCTGCACAAACACAGAGAGGAAGATGTAGCATTGGTAAGTGAAGATGCACTACAGACAGCGTCCATACGTCATTTCACAGTCCTCTGATAGACTTCTGTCACTAGTCATTGGTTTTAACTGGGTGATCTGAATGCTTCCGTCTAATGATTAAGCCCTCTGGGCTCTACTAAGCCTGTTGCTTCAGGTGCCCTAGGTGTATATGCGCTAGCTGCATTCTGTCTGAACAGTATGTACGAAACAGGCACATAAGCAGGAATGTGCAGTATGCAGGCTGTGTGTTTGGAAAAACACTAAATGTGCCCCTCTTCTACATGCATATGCACTTGAAGGCAGGCCACATAAAATGTGGGGGATTGCACAGAAAATGGATGATGCCCCCTTCACCCATTGCCATGCTCACTGACCATTGAGTGTAGCTTTATTAGAAGAGTAATACAGCTTTGAAAACCAGTGAGGAACTCTTAGGACCTTCTAGACCTTCAGAAAAGGCTTTATGAAACCCTTGTTGAATTATAAACGTAGGTCATCTTTACTTCGTCACTGAAGGAGTCGTTGTTAAACGGCTACTTGATAAAATAACATGTTAATAAGCCTCTTATAAGCTTCAGATAACACATGGAATGTCTTACACAAACTTCAAAGTTAGAACTGCCAAGAAATGCTCATATGACTTGCTGCTGGCTTAAACTGGTGTTGCATTCTGACTATGGTTCAGTCTGTACTGGTTGACTCTAGTTTGCAGATATTGGGTCAGTCAGAGTCGACAGCTGGGAGAGTACTGTGTGAGCGACACAGACTCAATCTAAATACACTATCTAAATCTCACCACCTAATCACTGAATTCAGGTGTTTCATTCAGCTCACAGGATAGTAGTGTGGTACTGTAATAGGATGCCTCAAGTGCAACAAATCAGTTCGTGAAATTACATCAACTGTAAGTGGTATTATTGAAAAGTGAAAGTGGTGGAACCACAGCAACTCAGACACAGTGTGTGCACATGTGTATGTGAGTGTGTAACACTTCTTGTATCTTGTGGGTGTTTGGTTAAAACACACTCATGGTTATAGTCTGGCAGGAGGGAGAGAGACAGAGGGCCCTGAGGAGAGCGGTCAGGACACACACACACACACACACACACACACACACACACACACACACACACACACACACACACACACTTTTATATTCTATATATAGCCCCTGTGACTCAAGGCTTGTGTACACGTGTGCTTGTTTTTGTGCAATTTCAGGTCAAAAGCATTAACAAAATGCTCTCACTGTGTGAATGAAAGAAGACAACAGTTATTTATTAATTACTGAGGTTAGCGTTAGGTTAGGCTTATGCTTACAACACATCTGTTGAGTCTAATTCTTAACAATTTACTAACATTTAGCAAGTGATTAATAATACCTAGCAAATAAAACAATTTGTAAGCAGGCTTGTAAATGTAAATTAATGTATTTACATGATGAATTATAAGGTATTCTGTAATTATGAGTTGCTCAATGAGCAGTGTTAATTAACTGTAATCTTTCAGTTGCAAGGATACTTGAAATCTCTTTATGTGGCATTAAAGTGGAATTCCACCAGTTCAGTCACTGAGGCTATTTAAAGGGGTTTGATGTAAAATGGTGAATTGTGGAGATACAGATGCTTTATGTTGGTGGTTATAGGCCCCAGGGGTCACAATGTGTACAACGCAAATATACGTGTTTACAATGCAGAACTACGAGTAAAACTACATGCGTATGAGCAGGAAATAATGATCTGATTCCATGATTGACAAACGTGGTAGTAAATGCTAGCAAAGGGTCACACTTCATAAAGTGTGAATGATTGAATACTGTCATTTTACAGTAACTTAAAATTCAATGTCTAGCTAAATGTCATTAATTCTTTGTATTTTGCTATCATTTCTGGGAGCTAACATCCATTTAAAAAGGTGCCATACAAAGGAAAACTAATTACATTGACATAGTTGAACAGGGATTTTGGTAAATAGAAGTGACATACCAAGAATCTCAAACACTGTCTTCTCCTCCTTCATAGACAAATCCTGCATTTACAAATGAAGTTGGTAAAACAATAAAATCCTGAACTGCTACAGCAGTCTTAATATTACGTCCCCAAAATTTGCATGTGACAACAAAGTCCACTGGTTTCAGTGCTGTTCAGTGCTATGTGGAGAAATCAGATTATTCATGAGCTCACAAACAAACAACAAAAAATAAATAAAAATGAAAATAAAATAAAAGCAGCTCGTTTCATTCTAGGGCCAAATCATAGGGTGTAAACGGGCATGTAAGGAATTTTCACTCTGACCAAACTCTACATACCTTCTAAGTAGAAATCAGAGAACAATTTAAAACACTAAATAAATGCACTCTGACACATCGGACATGTGAAACTGAGAACATTGTAAGCCCTTACTAAAAGGTAAAGCAGTGTTTATTAAGAATGAACACGTAGGTAGTTTGGAAGCCATTTGTGAGGGTTTACTAACAGTATACACTGGTAATTAATCTTCCACTAATTATGATGTAAACATTTATAAGCTCATCTTTTAACCATTACATGGATCATGCGTATCGTTGCTGTCCAAAGAAAAACAGGTATCTTTAAAAAGTCAACTTTACAGGAGAGGGCACAGGCCTAATTAATTCTAATGCAAGTCAACCAGACTTCCCCCCACCCCCCACCCCAAACGGTTTTGAGCCATTTCTGTTGGTTCATTCATCATTTTCACACAGTGTAAACAGCAGCTGATGTGTTCAGATGATACATGTATTACAGGGAGCAGCAACCTATTATTACATTTTCAAACTTGTTCAGCTCAACTTGAAGTTATTGTTGTAATGAGTCCATACCATTTAATGAGTCCACCCAACAAACCTCTTAGTTTAGTCAAACATTCTTGTTCTTCTCAGTTCGGTAAACAAACATATCATAAACAAACATCAAAGTTCACAATGATAAGCACACTGGAAAAATGAGAAATCTTAGTTTTAAGTGAACTCACTTTGAGGGCACTTGGTTTAGTCCAAAGCCTCTGCCAACCATGATTTAAGTAAGCAAAATAGATTATATATGACATTACTGGAGTTTAAACTCTGTCTCCTGTTGGGGTAATGGCAGTGAAGATTACGTCTATAAATGTTAAACACACTTTAGAAACAAATAAATAAATAAATAAATAAATAAATAAATAAATAAATAAATAGTTTGAACTTGTCTGTCTAATAATTCACCCCATAATTAGGATGCCCAGCGGAGTTGTAGCTGTCCATATGTGAAAGCCAGACACATGACAGAAGTATCTTATTGGACTCATCATCCTGTTATTTGAAGCGTTAGCTTCGTTAGACCGCAAACTCTTAAGACCTCTTGATGTTGGGTAGTCCTGTACCACATGTGGCCATTTGGTCCTTAAGTGAATCTCATATTTACACTTCTACATGTTAGCCTTTTGGCAATGTCATGACACGGTATAATAGAGTTATGCACATATTAGCACATAAGGGTCACAGGTACCGTTGTAGGATTTTTGCACTGCAAATATAATAAGATCATTTTGGCAGTTAATTCAAGTTCAGCTTCAGCTTTGCTATGATTCCTCCGGTCTGCATACTGTGTATGTTTCCTCCGAAATACAACACCATTTCTAGTTTAGTTTGTCTCCCTTACTTTTCTCCATCTTGGCTATTAAAGATACTTCAATTGCTTCAACAGCTACAACAACCAGTAAAACTTCATTATAGGAAACTAACCACAAACTGGGTTATTCAGAGTACAGTATGTTCCAGTCAACTTTGAAGATTAGTGTCTGTAATTTACTAAAAAAAGCACTTAAATGAGCAGAAGTAATAAAAGATAATGGAAATAATGTGATGGTTTTGCACAGTCGAACACCAATGCTAGATTTGATGTCCTTTATGAGGCTCACGTATGACCACACGTCTTGACACTGTATAAAAACAATCCTGTGTGTGTGTGTGTGTGTCTGTGTGTCATCCAGTAGGACAGTGGCATGTATGGAGTGTGACAGTGTGCCGGACCTCTGTGGAGCCTGCAGCACTAAACTGGATTTAATGACATATAAAAATGTCACAGTGCTTTCACCATGAGACTGAAAGTGCTGCCAGTAAACACCAGCAGCACATACCATGAACTCTATTCATACATAAACCCCACAGACTTAACATCTGAAATAAGCCAAGCTAACTTGGCAAACCTAAACACAATGAAGAAGGAGATGCCTCACACGACCAGCTATTTCTTACTGGCGATGTAACCAAATGTGGATACATGTAACACATGGATAAAGCTTAAAGCAATGAGTCACAAGACGCCGTGCATTACAATGATTTGACCGCAGATATGGGGTATCGGGGGTGATTTATGAATTGATGCAATAACCACAATGCTCAATTAATAACCATATTTATGAAGAAATTAATTATGAATATTTTCCTGCAAAAATAAGCTGTGTCTAGAATCGACACCAAATCACCAAAATTACTGTTTATTAGCAGCATCTAATATACTGTTAAAAAGATTGTACATACACACACACACACACACACACACACACGCACACACACACATATATATACACATACATACATATATATATATATATATATAATCAAAGTCAGTGGCGAATAAAAAGGGGACCTACTGCCCAACATTCCCACCAGTGAGTGTGCAAAAAACAACAAAATCTTTATCCTTGATTAAGATTTACATACTGCTATTAGGCGATCCAGAATACACAGGGAACTATAAACCTGACGTTTCACATTCATGTTTCATGCACTGTAGTAGGAAGTCGGAAGGGTTACAACCCAGACTGCTTAAACCCCCTCTTAATTATTAACGTTCTAGAGGGGATGTGGCTAAAACAGAAAACTTGAGTGTTTTTAACACTGTGTGTTTGTCATTGTTGATAACCCCGCCCCATATCAAATACTGTATAGGTAGCAATCTAATCTAAACCTAAAGGTTGCACAGAGGTGGACGAAGTACACAAACCATGTATGGACAGTAACAGTAGCATGATTCATTATGGTTCTAATATGGTTCTAAAGTCCCCCATAATGGAAATACTTCAGTAAAAGATACACAAACTACTTGAGCACAGTAACCCATCACATTTATTTTGCTACTGTCCACCACTGATTACAAAATACCATTAACCTATTAACCTTAAATTAACTTAATATTCCCCATGCAAAAATGCAGAAAAGATTAACAGACATGTGTTTTTCAAATGTAAGCAGGGTTTCTCAAAGTAATTGGTGGCACCCACAGACTGGGATTGTTTTTCTCTCCATTTTAAGGGCACTTCATCTCGATTTCCCCCTCGGAGGGCCATCAAAAGGCCCCTGTAGGGGACATCAAGTTCTGCTGTGGGCACCTATATGGCACCAAAGGCATCCTTTAGGAAACTTCCCACAGAGACACCCTTTACAGCACTCCATCACATATTCTGTACTGGTGAGGCACATTCCTCTATAGAGAACCACCTAATGGACATTTCATCATGTTAGCAGTATTCCATACAGAGCTGCATCTCATTTTCTGGACAGGGCACCCTTTGGAACCCTGTCATGTACATAGGAGGCAGTGGAAGGGCACCCATAGGTGTTTAACTCAAGTTTAGACCATTGTAAGGGCACCTTATAGAGCACTGCATCACATTTTGTCTACTACAAGGGCAATCATTAAGATGTGTTATTGAATTTTCTTGCCCTAGAGGGCATATCATCAGAGTGTATTGCATAAAGGGGCACGCAATCATTTTTATCCACGTGAAGGGCAGCCAATAGGGCATCTCCCTATATTCAGTACATGAAAGTCAACAAACGGTGGACGGTGACCAAAAGTGTCATATTTGCATGAAAAATATTTTGGTTTGTTTATTGTAGAGGACGGGTTTATTTGTAAATGTGGGAAATGTGTAAAATTAGTGCTTGTTTATACGTATATCTGTTTATATGTACCCCTTGAGAATTATTTGAGCAGGTTCATGCAAGACAAATTTCTGCATACAATACAGTACAATCAGGGGTGTTCAAAGAATAAAGGAGCCGGTTAGGTTTTTAGAACAACAGATTGGCCACCCCGGAGTCCAGATCTCAATATTGCTAAATGTTTTTGTCTTTACAAAATGCAACCAAATTCTAAGACTGGACTTTGGAGGTGTGGAGAAGTATCCCTGCAGATTCTTTTAAGAAACTGAAATCTTTCCTGATAAAAATGGAAGCTGTATTAACAGCAAATGATGGACACATTACGTACTGAAAGAATTTAGACCATGTTTCAGGTAGGTGGCAAACTGGTGTCCATGTGAATGCTGGGACCCAGGGTTTCCCAGTCAAACATTGGCCAGAGGATCACACTCTCTCCACGAGCTTGTCCTTTTCCCAAAACGCATCCTGATACCATCACTTTCCCAGGTAATTGACACATGTACCCAGCCATCCACTCAATTTAAAGCAAAGTGGGACTCACTGGACCAAGCAACCTTTTCTCTTTGCTCCAAGATCTAGTTCCAATGTTCTTGTTCCATTGGATTAACATGGGCACTCTGACCGGTTTGTGGCTATGCAGCCCTATATGCTGCATAACCATCGTAAAGATTTTGTGACTTGGCCACAGTAGTTCTTCTGTCTGTTTGGTTCGGACATCTTTTACGGTTTGTCCCTCCTCAGACCACTGTCAGTAAGTGCTCACCACTGCTGACCAGGACCAACTCACAACTCACATTTGAGAGATGTTGCTCAGGTCTTCACACCTGCCATTTCTCCCACAACCAACACTATCAACTATGAGTTTATGTACTGTCTAATATATAGTCCCAAAGGTTTAGTCGCGCCCAAATAAATGGATATTGGTGGTGGTGGTCTTAAAGACTCTACAGGCTTACGGTTGGTTCCAACTGATGAGTCTGAAACAGTACATATCCTGAAATACCACATATACTCTTGATGTATCACAGTATTACATTTCTGTGATACATTTCCACCTTTAATATATAGTGACCCAGCGGACGCTCTAACCCCATTGTTCTGACCCGTCTGCCTGCAGGAGTCCTGCCGAGTGACATGAGCCTGAGCCTTCTGGTGCTTTTTCACACAAATCCAGAACGTCAGAGACACACAAAATGACACATACACACAATGACACTACATGCACTCACAATACTACACACAGCCAAGCTGAAAGAAGGTTGCAAGAGTGCTCTCTGTGAAAAGAGCTCTGGAAAAAAGAATTTGGGGGGGGGAAACCCAGAAAACTGCCATTCTCAGGCTGACCTGAAATAAAAGGGACAGCAGCTTTTGACACACATAAAAGCCATCTCCAGCACAAAAGCACCGCAGAAGCGCAATTCCAAAAGACACATGCGTTCATTCCCACATATGCAGAGACCTGTGGAATATCCATTATCTGCAGCACAGGAGCACAAAGACTCAATAACAGGCAGAAAGACGACTTGAAGAGAAGGATGGATGGAGGTGTACTGAGGTTAAATGGATGAACAACTGGAGGGTTGGGGGAAGAATCAAAAAATACCACGCGAGGATCCACAAAATACACTCAATCAATCAATCAACCAATCAATCAACCAATCAATCAACCAATCAATCAATAGTCGCATTCAGAAGGAATCAAATTGACAGGAATGAAGCTTGGTTGGTAGGTTTGGTGTCCCGAAGGCCTGGTGTCCCTCCACCTCCACCCCTACCGCACCATCTGCAGGAACTGTGTGAGGATATTCAAGCTGCATGGGATGGATTATCACAGGACACCATTAGGAACCTCTACAGCTCCATGCCGAGACGTCTGGCATGTTGACGCCCAACGCCATACTGAGAGACACTACTTCTGTTTGTGTAGCTCAATAAATATTGATCATATCAGTCTAAATATATCATCATTTATTGTTCCTGGTAACCTTTATCTTCTGATCCACATTGCAATCTGACACTTCCTTTTGGGCGCACTTATTTTTTTTTGATGTTGGGAGCACAAACGATATGGCTATAGACACAACCTGATGGTTGAATTTATGAAGATAGACCAATTAATATGTAGTACAACTGGACCTGATCATTTTTTTCCAGTTGTACTGTGCAGAAGTCAGAGACCACCGTTCATTTATGTAATTGTAGGCCAATATGTGCAAGCTGTTCATCTTTCAGCATCAGGGAAAAATTCAGAGGTTATACATTTAACATTCAGTAACACATATCCATCAGTAGTTATATCAGTTATTCAGTATTTAGTGTGCACCGAAGGCTCCCACTGCGAGGCCACTGTTACAGTAAGGGCTCCAGCTACACCATGCCATTCGATTGCAGTTGATTGTGAGGCCGCTGCGGTTTGTGTTTCCCTTGTGTCTGTACCATGGCTGCTTCTTGGCTAACGCTTCTCTCTGTGCTGCTTTGTGTCTGTCTGTTCAGCCCGACAGTAACAGATACGAACTTCCATTCTTCAGTGCGCTTGCCTAATTGCACAACTGATAATGCTTGTCTACATAACAGAGACTTCCAGGGACTTGTGCCACACAAAAATCCATCATATTTTACTCTACCATTATATCATAGTCGGAGTCTACTCCATAACATGAATCTGCATTTGAAGGGTTCCAGCATGATCTCAAGTCAGTATTAAAGTACGACTTTCTAGTTCTTCAATTTCCTGCCGCACACTGATCGTATTATTGCTTATGACGTCTGGTAATGTTCATGCCCACCCCGGCCCTCCTACCACTCTTGCTACATCAAATACTAGGTTAGCGATACAGGATCTATGCCTTGAGGACTTTTGTACTTGTAAAAGCTACGCTTGTGAACGCAAGAAGTCTATTACCTAAGATAGGTCAGCTAAAAGTGTGGGTTGAAAGTTTTAGTAGTCACTGAATCATGGCTACGTAATGGTGTTGCTTATCCTGAAGTAGATCTGATGGTCAACAATACGTATCGGAGAGACAGGTTATCTGAGGGTGGAGGGTGGCAATTTATGCCAAAGAACACCTTCAGTGTTCAGTTGCTTTGACCAAGTCCATACCCAAACAGTTAGAGTTACTGATCCTTAGTATTACGTTATCAAATAACTTCTCTGTTTCAGTGACTGGGTGCTATCGCCCTCCATCAGCACCTGTGTGCACCTTAAAGACTCTAGGCGAAGCGCAGGCTCCACTCACAAGATTTGAGTTGGTCTTACTGGGCGATCTAAACTGGGACATGCTTAAACCACCTGACAAAGTAATACAACAGTTTGACTCTTTGAATCTACCAGACATGACCTCAATACCCCAGATAAGGCAACTCTGATCGATGTGCTTCTTACAAACTGTCCTCATATGTACCACTCTGGTGTATTTAGCAATGTTCTAAGTGATCACTGTTTCATTGCTTGTGTGTGTAAGACACGTTATGTGAAGCTGCCAGTCAGAATCTGTAAGAAAAGACATTAAGCATTTTAACAAACAGGCCTTTTTACGTGACTTGGCTGAAGTTAAATGGGACAGAGTCAGTTTGGTCCCCACTGTAAATGAAACATGGAGCTTATTTAGAGATCTTAATTTCTGTTATTAACAAGCATGCTCCTATAAAGAATCTACACATTAATAACCATAATAACTGGACTTGGCTATACTCCCACAGCAAAAGAATGCTGCTTTGCGTAAAGCGCGATTATCAGGGTCCTCCTCAGATAGACTTGCTTTCCGTCAGGTACGAAACAGAGCCACTCAAGCAGTGCGTCAGTGCAAGGCTAATTATTTTAATAAGCAGTTTAAACGTTGTGGTTCTGATCCTAAACAGTTTTGGAAAACAGCAAAACTTATTGAAAACAAACCCTTCACCTTTATCAATAAGATATGATAACATTCTGATCACTGATAAAACATGTATGGCTAACACCTTCAATCAGCACTTCATAGAGTCTGGACACACCCCCATGTCTGCCAATCACATTGTATCAAATGTCTCCTGTTATTACTCTAGTTTTTCTTTACAGATCATTACTGAGGCTGAAGTCCTGCGTGAACTACTTGGGTTAGATCCGATGAGCTAGATCTTTCTTTTTCAAAATAGCAGCCCCCCATCATTGCTGCTCCTATCAGATACCAAATACCAACAGATCTGGGGGGAAATCTGTCATCGTCTGACCGCTTTTTAGTAATGGTGACCAAACTGACCCTAATTCTTACAGACCAATTTTTATCTTACCTTGTATGTACAAGGTTTTGGAGAAACTGGTTATTTTGTCTGGGACTCAGTCAGGCTTTCGGCCAGGTTATGGTTGTGTTACGGCTGTGTTAAAAGTTTTATATATCAACAATATTCCCCTTGCTGTTGGTAACGCTTTGATTAATTTATATGCCAACAACACTATCACATATGCCACCGGGATCTGTGAAGTCAATGCTCCCCACCCATACACACCCCCACCTTGGGATTTACAATCTAATATCTGTAAGAGAAGCAGAAACATGCATCATCCGTTACCTCTACTAACTCTGCTAGCCCAGTTGCCTCGTTTTACACTTTGGAGCCTACATTTTAAAAATGGATAAGTGTGTGAAGAGTTAAGTGTAAAATGAGCTGCAGCTTTACACCCAGGGGTCTGAACCACTAGGTATGTATTTTGACATCTATGATCTTAAGTGATTTCACAGTAAGGTGAAGGAGATGGAAGGGCAGATGGTTCTTTTACAGGGTCGTTTGTTGTTTTCTTCGACCACGGGATGGCATCTCCTTGCACCCCTCCTTAAATCTAGCCCCAGGGATATGGGTGCTTGAACATTATGGATTCATCAACGTCAGAATTTCCATCCGATGTTGCGAGTCCCATGAGGCAATCATATGGAAGCGTGCGTTTTAGGAGCAAACTGTACCTGAGCTGGAATCAAAGTGCTTTGCGGTGTCGGTGAGATTAATGTGGGATTATAAGCCTTATGACCTACATGACCTCTGGCGGTGGGCCAGTGCGAGACACCATAATCCGCTGGAAAAGAGAAAATCTCTCTCTCTCTGTCTAGTTGCTCACAGATACAAATAGCTCTTATAACCTCAAAACACCTTGCTGTGTTGTGCTAAACTGCTTCCCCCTCCCACAAAAGTGCCTTTACACAATCCTACAAATCACAAAACTAAAAAAAACCCCGTCAACATTATTCCTGATGACATGGGTCCTTACTCCAAACACACTTACACCCGCAGTCTCCTAACCTGCCGTTTCCATGGTTGGCTACTTCTTTCTTATTCCAGTATTTTGCAGTATTTAACTGAATTCGTGACACACTTTCTCTCTCTTGCGTAGGGTCTCACTTTCTTCTGCTCCCTCGTTCTCCTGTTCCAACAGTCTACAGGTGTTGCTGCTGATGTTGTGTTGGCGGTGTGTGCTGATGGTTGGGCTGATGCAGGGAGATGGTTTGTAAGCCTGGTGACCATCTACCTCAGGGCTCATCCTCCTTTCCTTCTGCCTGACTAAGAAAACGCTGCATGGATAAAGCTGGGCCTGCTCCGTGTAGCTGCTAGTCCTCTGATGTTTAAACTGCGCTTTCTAAAGTGGTATGTAAAGCTGTGCTAAAAGACTGAAGGGGGTGTAGATGGGGGGGGGGGGAGTATTAGAATGAAGCAGGCTGATTTCTGACCGCACCTTGATCAGGGAATTTAGCTTGCCAAGTTCCCTAACGGAACAGTAGATCAAATGAAAGTTCTGAACACATCATTTGTAATATTATATTGTATTATGTTTGCCTGGAACATTGTTTTACGATAGTTTGGATATAAAGCACAACTCCTAAAATTCATTCATGGTGGAGAGGTATGTGAAGAGTGCAGCAAGTGTCAGACTCAATCATCCTGTAAACCACCTTATCCTTCTGGTTCACAGGGAGGTGCTGGAGCCTATCCCAGCATTCTTTGGCCAGAAGGAAGGAAACACCCTGGACAGGCTGCCAATATATATTGCAGGGCAGATATACAGACACAATCACGTACACATTCACACCTAGGGGGCAATTCAGCATCCTCAGTTCACATGACAATGTCTTTGCACTGTGGGAGGAAACCAGAGCACCTGGAGGAAACTCACACAGACACATGGAGAACATGCAACCTCCACACAAATGACACTGGGCGGAAATCAAACCCAGGCCCTTCTTACTGTGAGGCGACAGCACTACCATCTGCTTCATCGTGCTGCCATGCTGTAATAGTCTGATATTTCCTGTTTCGCTGTTGTTGTACCATTATTGACTACTGGTGGTTTTTGATGGTAAATAAAGTGGCTATATTTAAGCCATAGACATTATGACCTCTGGTTCCTATAACCATCACTGACTCAGTACAGTAAGCTTCAACAATTACTAATTTCACATCAAACCAATCTGAACATTGTTTACATCTTTGTGATTGAATTAAAATAAATGTAAAAATTAAAAAATAATAATAATAAATAAATAAATAAATAAATTTAAAAAACCCTCCAAGAGAGATGAATTATAATGGTAGAAAGCGGTTCAGAGCTCAGAGACTCAGCCAGACAAGCTATCAGTGGGAATTTGAGGAGGACCTCAAATGCTAAGCAGTCAAAATGTGGAACAGAAGAGAAAAGCTGATGAAATAAATCAAAATACGCACCTCAAAAGGTGTGGTTTGAACCCAGGACGCTGTGTCGAAAGACAAAGAGCCTACCACTCCCCGACCAGGGC
>CM067477.1:32845175-32861026 GCA_034552555.1 Semaprochilodus insignis
CAGACGTCTCGGCATGGAGCTGTAGAGGTTCCTAATGGTGTTCTGTGATAATCCATCCCATGCAGCTTGAACATCCTCACACAGTTCCTGCAGATGGTGCGGTAGGGGTGGAGGTGGAGTGACACCAGGCCTTCTGGACCTGTGTAACAACAAACCGTTCATCTTGGTGCTGACCACGGTGCCTCCACACACGGATTCGTTGGTCGTCTCCACCAAGACGAATCGGGACTCGTCACTGAAGATGACCCGCTGCCACTCTGAGTCATTCAATGACAGTTGGACACGACACCATTACAGTCTTTGGTGACGGTGACGTGGTGTTAAGGACAGTCGTGGTAACGGTCTGTGTGCATGTAGTCCTGCGTGGTGCAGCCGTCTGCCAATGGTGCTGCACTAACAGGACGACTCATGGAGGACATCACTGCTCGCTGGATGTCTGTAATCGTGGCTGTTGGGTCAGTCAGGTACAGAGATAAGGCCCATCCTTGCTTATGTCACATGTGTGACCGAGCGTGAAACTTGAGTCACTCACGTGTCTCACAAAGCTTCAAAGATGTCAAAGCTACCCAACATTTTTTGTTTCCTGTTAGGTTGATTCCTTCTGGGTGCAGCTATTTGTGCAACTATCCGTTTGACAATGAGTGCATTTTGCATTTATAGTCTGTGGTAATAACTATATGCTACAGATGCAGCAGGTAGAGGCTAGATTAAAACATTTCAGTGTTTCTCTAACAGATAACGCTTAAGACCATTTGAACTAGGGCAATGCCAGAGCACAAAGTGTGTGAATCAAGCGCTTAAGTACATGTGTTACATGGTCAACTTCAGCTTGTCTTTATAGCTCATTATTCTTTTGATGGTAACTGCAGCCTAGTAGAAAAAGCTCAAATTCACTCTGCAGGAGGCGTCTGGAAAAGTCCATAATGAACTGGGCCTTCCTGCTGGACAGGCCGAGAAGCTCTGCATTAAACTATATAACGGCTCCTTTTCTTCTGTCATCTCTCTCTCTCTTTCTTATCAAAGGTCAAAACCCCCCAGCCCACTGCCAGATATATATATATATTTTTTATCGCTGCCAGGTGAGTTTTTTTGGTACGTTTTTTTTAGGGCATTTCCATAAGTGTATGTGCATGCAGTCCGAGAGTTAGTGCAGAGTAAGAATTTAATTGTACAGTGTAACTGCTCATTTCTCTGTGCATATGACAATAAACGCTTAAATCTTAAATCTTGAATCTTGAACGCTCCTGTGTTCTATGTAACCCAACTCTAACCAAAAGACCAGCTTCGTTCTCTTTAACAGCTGCAGTTTTTAAAAGAAAAAGTCTTTCGGGAAGTAAGTCATTCCTCTCAGCCACAAAATCTCCATGTTTTTTAATATTACAGAGAAACCAGCTCCCTGCAAAGAGCTACACACACTCACACAGCAGGGAAACACATTTTTAGTAGGTAATTTTAGTAGGTAAAAATGTATCCATATGTGATTTACATTCCTATGTACACAGGGAGGTTTCTGGCCAAGAAGAAGAAGAGTTTTAGGACCCTTCTGCAATTGTAGCCCTCCAGCTCTCATTCCTGAAATTGTTCTAGTAATTTTGTTAGTTTGCTGCTTGTTGATGTACCAGCAAAGTCTGGTAAACTTTGGTCATAAACTTATCTGCATTAAATTCAGATGCAGAGTTATAGAAAATGTGACTGAGCAGCAGGGCTTCAGCCTGCACTAATATGGAACACTATTGTGCCATTAATTAATTTCTCACATTTATGGCAAAGGGGGGGGGGGGATACTTTAAAGAATCTAAAATACATACCAGTTAGACTTTTTGGTCACTGCATAATTTTTGGTTAACGTGTTATTTCATAGTCATTGTTCTGCTTTATTGCTGCTTCACATGCAGCTCTGTCAGGTCCATGTAATACTATTCTTGTCAATTAATGTTTGACTTTTTGATGTTTGACATTTTCTCATTCCAGATTAAACATAGCTGGACTGCATATAAATGCACATGAGTCTGTTCATTCACTACTAAATTCTCATTAGCCATTCTATTATCTACTGGCTAGTTGAGATTGTTGCTGTCACTATGTGACCAACATTCTATGCACCAGACTTCAGGGTTAAAGCTTAGCAGTTAGGCGGGGAAGCTCTGCATTAAACTATAAAAACCAGCTGGATTGCATATAAACCACCGTACAATGACCTCAAGTGACCTACAGAGAGACTGGCGAGCGGTGGCTGGGGTGAAATGCACAGCGAGCATGGTTCTAAAAACAGGCTTCTGGAGGGTCATTAGTGATTTTCTAAATAAACAGATCTAAATACAATATTTGATCTGGAATTTGGGAGACGTGTTTCCAGTAGTGTATAGAATCAAACAGAACTGCTCATTTTGGTCCAACACAAACCCAGAAACTGTACCACTAGAGGAACTGATCATTTTCAGGTGGTCTCTTCAATTTTTCCAGAGCTGTATTCTAATTCCTCTGTTTAAGACCAGGTAGTGCTGAAATTATTCTAGAATGCTTAACAAAGCTTTATTTGACCTAAAAAGTTAAATCTGCTGTGCAGTTACAACAGGTCAGTAAAAGAGCTCTGGGGCTGCATGTTGCTGACCTCTTACCCAACCCTATAAACCTCTTAGGCTAAAGCATACTGCCACCGCATGCATGACCCTTAATATCTTACCTTATTGACATCTTATCACTGATAGTCTTACCATGTCTGACACCTCTAGACAAGTGCTTAGATTTATTTTTTACCTAATCATTGTAGCGTCTGTGGTAAAAGTCCACTGTATGTGCCAAAGTCACAGAACTGATTCATAGATTTCATAGATTAGTTTCTTGTTTTGGAAATGGACAGAAAATGACACACGAACATAAGACTTGAGCAACCACACTGAAAGCTGAAATATGCCTCTACTTTTGTCAGTTAAAGGAATTTTGTCTATATTGAACAAATATCTCAACTTCACCACACTACCTGGTCTCCTGAACAGTACGGATAGCACATGGCTTTATGGGTACAGTAGCTATGGCCACCTTGGAGATCTTATCTTAATGTTGCTGATTGTTATTCAATATCCAGCATTCACGCTTCCACCACTTCACAACAGCCTAAAGCTTAAATCCTAAAGTAATCAGTATGCGAAGTGCCTTCTTATGATCTGGACTAATAAGCACATACAAACAAGTCAATCCATTGATTAAATATCATTGTTAGATTAATGGAAATACATATTGAAATACATCCGTTGAGTCTTATTACTGGCTTGTATTACAGAGCCAACCACACATGGGTCAATTCATACATGATGATGTATTGTGGTCTAGCACAGGGCAGGATATAATTAGCATTTAGCGTCCATGTGAGTAAGTGCAGCCTGGAGCACAGATAGTGGGAGCTTGCAACCTTCTCTGTATTCATAATCAGCAGGTCTTGTCATTCTGAAATGGATCTAAGGCTTTGGGGCTCTGAAGCATTCACACCTAAGATAATTACTAAAGGGAAACACCATAAACCAAACACCTAGCCTATGAGTATGTCTGCACAGTCATGTGAGAAAGCAGTGCCTAAATTTGGCAAACAGAGCTTTAAAGAACTGTCACGCTTAGGCTGAATAACAGAATGGAGAGTAGGCTCTTTTGCAGGAGGGGCTCGTTATCATCAGGTTTGGGTTCATACAGGAGATTTCATTACATGTCGTGGATCCGCTATGCAACTCTATGCATCAGTTCTGCTGTGTGGATAACAGATGCATCTCTTTATTGTTCTCTTAGAAGAAATAATCCATTACTTTTCACTGACAAATGCCCAAACAAACGATTTGATTGGTTTTCAGGATTACGTTAGCGTTGAGTTTTAGGTTCCAGCAATTTCTACATAAAATAAATAGTCGAAATGTAAACTGTCATTTAAGGCCATTTGATGTCCCAAATGTTTACCGTAGTGATGATAGGAACAAAATGTTCAAAGAGTTTAATGCCTCTAAAGGCTACAACATAGAAAGCTATTAAATGACATGGTTAGAAATACAAGGCCTGAAACGTTGAAAAAAGTTTTGTCATGTATGAAAATTGGTCTTGGTACTGGCAGGTTACAGGCTGATTTTATTAAACTTTGGGGCATATTAACAACAATGGCATCTTACTATTCACCATGGCTGTAGTAGCTTACTGCATTCTGCTCGCATACTGATTGTGACCTGAGGTAGCAGTAGCATGCAGTACTGACATGATGACATACTATTCTGGCTAAGTATACCAGAATGCAGCTATGAGCTATATGACAAAGCATAATGCGTCAATGCAATGTCATAATATCAAGAGGGCATAACCACTGCCATAACCACCTGGTCTGCTCCAAACAGAAGGCTGAGAAGGTTTAGGTTTTTAATACATGGCGGAAACGTACAAAAAGCTATTTACATTTAAACTTTGAGCCAGTTCACCAGAAAGATAAAAAATGAGGCAAAATAGTCCCAAAAGAAAACGAAAGTTTTTCCGTGATTTTATTTATTGCATGTAAAATCTCAGAAGTGCAGCCAGTTAGTTCAGCCAGCTGTGTTGGTTAAATATTAAGGTACGCCCTTTATGGCCCTTTTTTTAACTGTACGTTCATCTCACACAGACGTACAGCTAAAAAAAGAACTGACACACACACACACACACACACACACACAAAGCCACCAGGTAGGTCACTAGTAGCAGCTATGATCCCTGATAGTTGGAGCGCAGCCAAAAAGCTTGTACTGAACTGCACTGGTGAAACACACACACACACACACACTCTCTCTCCTTCAAACTCAGGCAGAATTATAAAGACAGTGTCACTGAAAGAACACGGAGCTGGAGGTCAAGTGGAGAAAGCACCGGAATGAGATACAGAGAGAGAGAGAGAGAGAGAGAGAGAGAGAGGAGGAGGAGACAGCAAGAATGGCAGGGTTAGATAGAAAGGCAGAGAGAGAGAGAAGAAAAGAGGATGACAGAGGAGGGGGCAGAAAGAGAAAGAGAGAAAGAGAAGATGAGAAACAGTAATAATAGAAGTAAACACAAAAGAAGAAAGGGAAGAGAGAAACAGAAAGAGTATGAGAGAGAGAGAAAGAAAGAGACAGCGAGATACAAGGAGAGAGAAAGAGAAACAAGAAAGAGATAGGCATGAGGAGGAGGATGAATAAAAATTTGAGGGAAAAGAATGAGTCAGACGGTAAGAAAGAGATAGAGCAGGAGATAAACAGTAGAACGAGAGAGGGCAAAGAGATAGAAACGTTGAGAGACAGTAGGAGAGGAAGAGAAAAAGAGAAGTGAGAGAAACGGAAGTTAGAGAGAAAGAATGTGAGACACACAGATACAGTGAGACAGAGGGAAAGCGTGGCAGAGATAAAAAAAAAAGAGAGAGTGAGAAAGAAAGAGTGTATGCGTGCGTGTGTGTGTGTGTGTGGGGGGGGGGGGGACAGGTTTATGCCACATTGTGGGAATGAAAACCTGTTCACATACCCATATGGACAAAAGTATGTGGACATCCCTCTTAACTATGAGTCATGCAATCTCCACAGACCAGCGGTCATCAACCCTAGTTCTGGAAATCTACCTAACTGCAGAGGCTAATTCTTACCACCATCTACCACACCTGTTGCAGCTCATTGCCATTTTAAGAAGTCAGTGATTAGCTGGATCAGGTGCACTGGTGTTAGGCAAGGGGGTGGCAGCATGCTAGGTGTAGATTAATACTAACTTCAGGAGAATGGGTCGGTAACCTTTAGCATGGCACTGTTATAGAATGCCATCTTTGCCACAAGTTGATATGTCTGTATTGATCGACTGTAAGTGCTATTACTGTGAAATGGAGCAACAACACCTCAACAGTGAAGAGGTGGACCACGCAAACTCACAGACTGCTGGAGCACGTAGTTCATAAAAGTATAATATAAAAGTAAATATATTCTCGAAACAGGTTTGTTATGGCTGCAAAGGAGGGCAACTCCATCCACATGGCTTTGGAATTGGATGTGCAACAAGTTCATACAGGTGTGACGGTCAGGTGTCCACATACTTTTGGGTACTTTTGGGCACCTGACCAATAATGCACCACTCGTATATATGCTTGTTTTAATACCAGGTTGTGAGGCTACATAAATGGGCCTAATGATAACTAATAACACTAATAACAATAAACAATTAACTACTAACATAACAATTAAGCTTCAAATCAAGAATTCAGATGTTTATTTAATAGGTAAGAGTGTTACTGAGTACTGTGTGTTTAGTGTAGAATGGGCAGAAAAAGACACCAGAGGAAACACACGCGCACACACACACACACACACACACACACACACACACGCACACACACACACACACACACACACACACACACACACACACACATATAAAAGCAGGAATTACAAAAATTCTCAAAATTACAAAAAGCACTCCACTCTCCTCAAGACTCTGACGGAGAAAATAAAGAAACCATGTAAGTTCCCTTTAATGTGTGTGCACTTCCCCCTGTTGGCCCCTTTTTGCATTATTTTCTCTTTTATGGATTACAGCAGTGCCAAAATAGACAGCCACTTATCCGCTGCTGTGAGGACGTCTGGCTGCATGATAAAAGAAGAGTGTGGGACCAGGATGTTGCGCTTGTGGTCTAATCCACATGTCTGTGTGGTTTTTTTGTTTTTGATGAGAGGCTGCCTTCAGAGACCTTATCTGTTTTAGTCTCTGGAGCTCAGACACAACAAGCCAACAAAGAAAAACTATCTGCACTGTGGCTGGGAGCCTAGTGCAGGGGTTCCCACCACTGGTCTGACAGGACCTGCACATTTTTGTGTTTTCTTGCGAAACCCACATCAACTCAGGAAGGGTTTATTAATAAGTTGGGTCAGGGTTGTTGGGAGCGGGGAAAACACTAAAATGTGCAGGGCAGGGTAGTAATCCAGATCCAGGGTTGGGAACCACTAGTGTAGTGGTAAGAGAGATGAGCCAACAATCAGATGGTTGTGGGTTCCATGTTCTGAGTGGGTACTGTGCCCCAAGGAACTCGACCCAGTCTGGCCATAGTCAGGAAGCAATTTTCAATTGTACATTGCAAGAAATGGTAAGTTACTATTTGTTATATCTTATATTATCTAATATTTTTGACATAATTGTAGGAATATTATAGTATAATATTACAGTATAATACACTATATAGTCTATTTCTAGACCACTGTAACCTTATTAAGTCACTTCCACTATATTGGCACTAATTTTGCTTGTTGGTAGAAATACACTTCACTCGCTGGTCTAAAGAGTTTTGCGTCCTGCTGTGGATATCAATACATGGTATCAACCAACATTTAATTTAATAGCAATTAATGCAAAACCAAAACTGCCAAAACTGCTCAGTCCCTATTTTCATCTGGCCCACTTGCTGCACAGATTGACGGCGCTTGGCCAGACCACTCCCTGTTGCAAACCAGATTAGGGCCACGCGTCAGCCAACACTAGGCTACTCTTCTGTATCTCTGACAGAAGTGGACCAGATCTGTTTTGGAACATGTGGGTCATATGAGTTTGTATAAATATGTGGGCCACATATTTCTGGGCGCACAAGCAGTTTGCCGGTAAGCTGCACTGCCGTATCTGTGCCAGAAGTGAACCAGATCTGTTTTTGGACAGGCGGGCCATAATGCATGCTTTATAAATACACCTTTGGCTCACTGCAGATTGTCAGTGCCGACAGTGGGAGAGGAGCGCCATAACACCTGTGAGCATCACACTCTTGCCTTAAACTACACTGAGTCTACTACAGTGTTCAACCATGCGTCATACATTTGCCCATATTTAAAGCAGTATATCGTACAGTGTCGTATCAGAAACCACATAAGCATTACAGTTTAAAAACACTTAACGCTTTGGAGGGAGGTGTGTGATGAATTAGGTCTGCAGTCTGGGTAATGCAAATAAGCCTCCATTACTTCCTCGCTACACTAACCTTGTAGCCTCAGTCCAATACTAAAGTAGCAAACTTCCAAACAAACAGACATCAACAACATTTTGAGGTAAAGGGGGAAGTCGTACATATTCCAAAATTTTAAGGGTTTTTTAAAGGGGTTACATAGTTTAAACACATTCAGCACACAGACATACCTGTATAAAAGGAAAGAGAAGACCCACAGCACAGTTTGACAGCCAGTTGACCACCCCAGCTACCATAAACGCGGCCGGACGGTACGACTGTTCAAATAACTCACCAGTCAGTACGAAGGGAATCCCACCTGAGAGAGAGAGAGAGAGAGAGAGAGAGAGAGAACTCAACTATATGTCTATAATGTTATATAACAGTACTGCTTACAAAACACCCTTACACCATTATTCGTCATGACGATAGGGTGACCATATGTTCTTCCAGGATACAACCTAAAACCTGCACCTAGTCATTTCTGCATCGTCTATAATGTCCAGAATTTGTCTTTGGTTTCATGTTCACATTGCATTCCACAGTCTTTCCTGTGCCACCCCGGCTGAGTCTTCCTTTATGTAGTTTCTTATTTATTTATTTATTTATTTAAGAATTATGTAAGTGAATTATAGAGTTGTATACACAATGTTGGGCGCACACTTCTGCGCAGTCCAGTGAAGAAGTATTTACCCCCTCCTTAACCACCGTCTCTTTTTGCATGTTCATTAGACGACACGTAATAAAAGACGAGCAAAACATGAAGAAACAGAAAATATTTTTTTTAATTTATTAAAGCGGAAAACATTTTGCAACACCTATATCACCCATGCGGACTCTCCTTTGCAGAAGTCCCTGTAGTCAAGCATGAACTCCCTGTGTAAGGACTTGTGAGAGCACCTTAAATGCACATGAGCTTCAGCTCTCGCACTGATGATGAGACGGGATCCTGTAGGAGTTTTGGGTAGAGTGCAAAATTCATGGTTTGTACATTTATTGCAAGCCAATCAGGCCCTGAAGCAGCAAGGCATCCTCAAACCCCGACACTGCCACCACCATGTTTGCTGTGTTAGTTGACCCCTGTCTTCCAAGTTTCTCAATAGTCCCTAGAGCATCAATCAGAAAGGCTTGGGGTTATTTTGGTTACTAATGTTTTTTTGGAATTCTCTCTTGCCTACAAATATTGACCGTTCTTTCCTTCGATTGTGGAATCATGAAGACTGATATTTGCTGAGGCTCTTCCAGTGTTTGTCTGGGTTATTTTGTGTCTTCCTAGATACGTCATTACTGTTGGATGAATTTTGGCAACCCATCCAGTGCTGGGCAGATTCAGCACTGTTCTAAGTCCTCTATATTTGGAGATAATGGCTCTTGCTTGTGGTTTTAGAAACTCTTTCCAGACATTATATTTCAATAACATTCTTTCTTATCTCTTTTGGAATTCCTTTTGATCATATTATAGTGTGCTGACATCTTTACACCTACTTCTAGAACCTTTTAGCCTACTTGTACTGCTGGTAAGGTTGGTTTATCCATATGCAATTAAGGTACATATTTGAATCAAGGCCGTTTAATGTTTTACTTTTTCAGTGTATGTAAAAAAAGGCCTTTTGATTAACCACCACCTCGGGACAGCAGTAATTGGTTCCCTTTGCACATCACAAAATCCATAGGCCAACTGTAGCAGATTCATTAAGGGCTCCAACAATTTCTCCTGGCATTTCATGAATATCAAAGTTATGGACAACAGACAATTAGCAGAAGACCACAAAAGAAACATGTACTTAATATTTTCTCATCTGCCTTTACAGAGAAATTATTTCAGTAAAAATCATGCTACAGTTATCACTGATCAGAGGGAAAAAGAGACTAAGTGTGTCTAGATCATAGATCTTAATTTTGTAATGATGTAATTATTTTCGCTAATTATGCGTCATAGTTAATTACACTGAGAGTGGAAATTCAGGGAATTCTGAAAAGTGCAGATTCCAAACCTTTTAAACCATAACAATTAGAAATTATAAATTGAGAATATTGTTAGTCTTTTATCAGAGAGTGATTTATTGGTTTCATTCACCAATTTTTGTACATGGTAATATAACAGCAACTGGCAAAAAACAGTCAAATGAAAAGTAGCAATATTGAACGGAGATCTTTGAACCAAGATATGGCTCGTAACATACGGCACACAGGCAGCTAGACGTAGGCCTGCCTTGCTAGGGGCACTTTAAAGGTACAAAGTAGGAAAATGCATAAATTATATGAATAATAATAGTGGTGATAATACACTAATCGTCAAAAATAGTTAGACCCAGAAGAAATCAACTGACAGGAATGAAACTTGGTGGGTAGGTTTAACATCATGAGACATGTAAATGATTTAAGTTTCACACTCGACCACGCGTGAGACATAAGTAACAACCCAACAGCCACAATTACAGACATCCAGCGAGCAGTGATGTCCTCCATGAGTCATCCTGTTAGTGCAGCACCATTGGCAGACGGCTGCACCACGCAGGACTACATGCACACAGACCGTTACCACGACTGTCCTTAACACCACGTCACCGTCACCAAAGACTGCAATGGTGTCGTGCCAGACTGTCATGGAGTGACTCAGAATGGCAGCGGGTCATCTTCAGTGACGAGTCCCGCTTTTGTCTTGGTGGAGACGACCAACGAATCCGTTCGTGGAGGCACCGTGGTCAGCGCCAAGATGAACGGTTTGCTATCACGCATCACATGTTCAGAAGGCCTGGTGTCACTCCACCTCCACCCCTACCGCACCATCTGCAGGAACTGTGTGAGGATATTCAAGCTGCATGGGATGGATTATCACAGGACACCATTAGGAACCTCTACAGCTCCATGCCGAGACGTCTGGCATGTTGGGTTAGCAAACACGGCGGCCCGACTCCATACTGAGAGACACTACTTCTGTATGTGTAGCTCAATAAATATTGATCATATCAGTCTAAATTTATCACCATTTATTGATCCTGGTAACCTTTATCTTCCTTCCCAACAGACCTGCAATCCCACACCTCCTTCTGGATGCAACTATTCTTTTAACAATGAGTATAAACACCTATACACAAAAGATAAAAGGTTGTGTACCCTTTTGGGTAGTTCAATGTTCAAGCAGCTCAATTATGCACAATTTACAAACATACCAGAGCAAACATTGGCAATAATGGTAGAATTGTGTATTTAAATCTATAATGTCATATGTATCCATGTCTGGAATATATTCCACTTTTAGATTTTAAACCCTCCGAGGGACCCTACGTCTTTACCACCAAGCACTATTACACGACCAGTATGTGTGGCAGTAAAGGACAGTATGTTGATTTGTTGATTGATAAGGTGACATAAGATACGAGAAACTAACAGTATGAGTAAGTTTGCTAGTGGCCACTGAATGGCTATTTTCGGACATATTTTGACTCGTGACTGAGAAAGACTGAAGCATTCTACGCGTAAGTCTGAGTAAATATGGACACCTGTATGAGTACATATGCAGACCGGTGTAGTATGACGTTTCATAGCCAATGAGGTAAACTAACTGGCAAGCAAGCAACATTTCTGAGACCCAAAAGACCATGAAATCATTAATTGTGGTTATTATTAAAGCTCCAACTGTCTTCTGAGTAGGTGGAAAATGATACCTTATGTTCATGTCGTTTAGGTTTGTGTCAGTTCTTGTTTTTGAATGTGCATTGCAATAACACCTTCACAAAGTAAAGACTCTTGAATGATATGTATGGCTGCTGCATGTTCATAATTATATGATCTATTATATGAGGTCTCATAAGTCTCTATTACAGCAAAATAGTTTATTTTTGCGCCAGAGCAGTGCTACCCATGGGAGCCACCTGGCAGGAAGGTGTTTATTGTTATGATATGATGTTGATTTGGCCTACAACAATAATAACTCTAGATTTCTAAGCAGATTAATGAATTATTCATAAGCTGTTATGACAGATTTTCTGCAACATAACCGTGTATTGTTACCTTTGACGGTCATGAGATGTCACAATGCTTATGTTGCCACCCGGAACAGAGGGAATAAAAACCACAGCAAGTGGCGGTGAAGTTTCCTCACTGATGGCTTTATCGCAGATGAAGCAAGAACATGCAATAGCACACAAAGCTTGTTCCTCGTTTTGGTAATAGACATAAACCAATGTGACCAATCAAATCTGGCATGTGACTTTTTTCAGACAGCATTTTCCAACCAATAAAATAAAAAATACAAATCACATTTTCAGTAAACTATCAGCTCTGAAACACACAAACCCCATAGACTGCATCTAGCTACCATAAACCAATCAACTGCGTACATCTCCCACAGACAGCAGGGTCCAGAATGGCGTCGTCGACCTCATCAATTAAGAAGAACCATTACACGCACACAAACCATGACTGGAAACAAGACTGAAAACAAACTGAGGAAACATAAACAACTAAATGTAAACTTTAAACATGGATTTCACTCCGATTTCTATACCAGTAGACCTTCAAATGGCGATGGGACACTGTTGGCTATGGCTACTCCATTCAGGTCTGCACAGCAGCTTCAACTGTTTTCTCTAGAAGCACTCGGAACGATGACCGAATTAATGTTTTTACAACATTCCGATAACTGCTGTCGGCTAAATATTCCTCTAACACCATGTCTCCAACAATAACGAAGCATATCTTGTTGAATTCATACCTGAACAGAGGGAATAAAAACCACAACAAACGGCGGCGAAGTTTCCTCACTGACGGCTTTATCGCGAAAAAGGAGAAGTCCGTGTTCGCCCCCTACTGTTTGGATCCAGGCATAGCCAACAGATCACAGATCACCATCATCAGGACTACTGGTCGATCTACTATTTCAAGAAACAGCTAAGCTTTACTTTCTTTTTTTTTTTACAATAATTAAACATGAACTGAACATCTTGTTCTTATTCGCCAGATTTTTTTTTTGATGCTTTTAACAAAGACAAATTATTAACATATTATACATCACAAAAGAATTACTACCCAATGTTTAAACTTGGCACACTTATATGTGCCATGGCACATCAGTGATATGTAGATTTACGTAAAAAAGTGCTTCTGTTTTGATTAAATGATGATCATTAGTTAAGAAGCTACAGACCATCCATGCATTTTCACCCACCTACTACAGGAAGAAACAGCACTTCACACCTCACTGTTTAGATTACATAAATTCCACATTAACGCTTGTAAGCCCCCAGCTCTGCTGAGATATCAGTCTGACATAAGCTCAGCTTTGGGCTACAGATGAGAGAAGAATGCAGACTCTGAACAAGCACAACATTATCGAGTCAACGTTTCAATGCAGGCGTGCCTCCTTTTGTCTATTTATCTGATTCTTATCACTGATTAGAATCATTGCATATTCATTATTTGTAATCAGCATTGATAACTTGGAAATTGTAATGTGGTATTTGGATTATTCACTAGATAAAGGAGCAGCTGATGCCAATACTGTAAACATAAATACATGGTAGTTTTGATCATGATAATGTACAGTGAAGTCTAAATGTAAATGGAAAATGTAACAGATTTTGAATATTTTGGTTCTAAAGACCATTGCAGGGGTTAATGTAGAAACGATGGACACAAGGTTAAAGCACAGAATGATTTGTCTTTTATAAATGGCCCCTCGTTTCAGGGGGCCTATAGTAATTGGACAAAACTGCAAAATTGCAACACATTGTCTTTTGATATGGTCAAAGTAATGACAAACAAACTTCGTTTAAACATTTCATCAACAAAACAGCTGTTTGCTAATACTATGGTGTTCATTATAATGTCTTTTGTGGTAATATAACACAATGGCAACCTGGGATCAATTAAATCAAACACATCTAGGCTCGATTAGGGGTAGACTAAAGTCTCACATTATACCACAAACAAAAGAAACTGTGAGATTTCTAAGAAAGTTATAAGATATAAAATGTATATCAGATAATAAAGATCTAATCAATCATCAATAAAGAGCTAATAAGAGCTAATGAAAGACTTTTTCCACAAATAGTTTCACATATAACGAACCAAACCGGGTTCTATTTGGTCATTTTCAGCGTTGAGAAGATCTCAGATCAGTTATTCTCCACACTACAAAACGTGTGGATAGAGAGGAACTCCCACACATATGACCTCACAGCTACTGAATTCTGTATTCAAAGTCAATCTTGGACCACAAAGTGTCCTGATGGTATGACAGCCTAGGTTTTATTTAAAATGAAAGGCTGATTTTTACTTAATTACAACTATGCTGAACAGCTAGCTAACAGACTAAAAGTCAGCTCGAAGGATAAGCAACTGTTCCATTAGTATCACAGGCTGGAATTAATGTATTTACTACATGATACTATATGGAAAATGGTCAAATATATAAAAAATATGTCAAATATATGACACATGTTATTTGTTTTAAGCCACTACAGGTTGAGTGATTTTATCACAGGTATTAAGGGTTTTGTCTAGGCTTCGTGTTGGTGTGTGGTGCCATTATCCATGATAAAATCCCTGTACATGGGCTTATTGCCTTAGTCCAAAAGTGACACCTGGAATGGTTCAATCAACCCAAGGTTTAGAGGAATTCTCTTGAAACAATTCCCAGGTGAGGAGTGTTTCAACAAAGTGTAAAAACTATACCAGAAATCTCCAACTATTCTTTCAACTATGAGTGAATCTATGAGTCTGATAAATGCCTTAAATGAATCATAATCCTGGATGTCTGATTGTTCAGTGACAATCTCCTTATCATGTGTAGCCCAAGAAATGACTCGAAGCTCTAAAGAAAAGACCAAACCAGTTGACAGTTATCTCCTGCACCAAAGCTGACAGGAGTTCACTTCATGCAAATATTGAAAGTGATTTATATATTCTCATAAAAGAACGCTGTGAGATGGAGGTTAAAATTGCTGTGCAGAACCTTAAACCTCATTTCACCCATGCCGTCTCTCGCCCGAGCGGAAACTAATCAAAAATCGATTGCGGCTCGCCTTTTTGTTTACAAACTTTTAAAGACTTTTAAGTGCCTTGCCATACCTCACAATATCTCCCCGGATGTAAGAAAACGTTGACATTAATAATGCGGGTTCCACAAACAAATCACAGACGGTAGGTGGAAATAAAGAAAAATGGCTTCTATTTATCAGTGATAAATTACAGAATAACTCCTGCAGGCTCTGCGGTGCCGGCTGTTGTTGAGTTGGACTGAAGATTTCTTGGAAGAAAGAGGTTATTCTATTCATGAAGATAAAAATCGTCACCATCTGGTGCTACCCTCACTTCCTGAAAAAACTCAGGAAGCTGAGAATTTATTCCATGATGGTACAGCACAACGTAATCTCCAGCATCCCTTCTGTGAAACTTGACCATGAGGCTGTGTTAAAATGACGGTTTTCTCAAAAATCCAGTTTCCTTTTTTCCCAAATGTAGTCTGTCAACCCCGAAAAAGAATTTCTACTATTCAAACCGCTCTTTTCCATCAGTATTGTGATTTCTCAATAGCTAGGCTGACATGCAGCCTGATACTCCATTAATAAACTGACTTTTAGCTGAGCTGGAGTCCATGTGTACACCTAAATAGAACTGAAGCCATTTCAAATACCATTCCTAACTGATTGAACAAGTTGGGTAGTCCTGTAAATAATCCACTGAATTAATAAATAATAGCCATGTAAATGCCTGATTACATTCCCAGTCGGAAAGTTTGTTCTGCACACGTCCATCATGTTCAACATTGGTGTGAGCAAGAAAGTAGTCTGAAAGACAGAGGTAGTTGTTGCCTCAAACTTTGATAGACTTAATTATATTACATAGATATTAAACCTGTAACAGTAAAAGAGCGTTTTATGTACGTGTGTGTGTGTGTGTGTGTGTGTGT
>CM067477.1:32865637-32879347 GCA_034552555.1 Semaprochilodus insignis
CATGTTCATTTGATAATGCAGTGGATCTTGGCCCCTCTTCTGCCAGCGCTGATTTGCCAGAACTGCTGACCTTGTTTTCTTGTCCCAATAGCTTCTCAGTCCACAGGAACCCATTATCACTGGTCTACTTTCTGGGCTTGAATGACAAGTCACCATCATCCACAGTAATAACTGAATACACGCCATGTCACACTAGCTTCTAGATGCCTCTGCCAATCATCGTGCCCAACTTCCTCATATAGCCACTGCCTCCTAACAGGCAATTCTTCCTCTCTTAACCTGCCAGGTTCTCATACCTAACACCCGGCCTTAAACAACCTATCACAATCCAGCATCTACCTCAAGAGGTGGGTTCCCATGTTGAGTTTTGGTTCCTTTCAAGGTTTCTTCCTCACACTTCAGGGATGTTTTCTGTAGCTCTGCTGGTCACAATCTGGATGCCTATAAGGCTGCTTGTAACAGTGTCATTGTCAAGATTCTACCACTCAGTCAAACACGTTTACCCCTTATCCTTTGCTCTCTGATCTGACCCTGACTAACCCTCCATTCTGGATCAAGCTCATCTATATTCCACACCACACGTTCTCTACCTAAGCTGTTCCAGTTCACTCTGTAAGAACCAGCATCATCTGCAAGCAAGCAACTTATGGACCACTGTCATTCTTATCATGTACAGGCCCCTCAGACATGCTCCTTACGCACTGGAACATAATCAAAGACCTCTGAACAGTTTCTGGGGGTTTCATTTAAAGGCAGAAGATACTCAGAACTTCAGTCCAAGTCCTCAGAGGCCTTCCCCGTCCTGAAGTCATACTATCGTCTCTCCAGTACAATGATTTCTCGATAATATAAAAGTTTTACCAGTTCTCGTTGTACTAGATTAGGCTGATTGTTAGCATGCTGCGTGCATTAAGGTGTGTGTTATTTCCTCCTCCATTCTGCAAAGCACCAGTGTACCCTATTTTATACTTCCTCTGTGTGCAATTAGAATACAAATCTAACAATGAAGATGTTTTGTTAATCAATTCAGAACCTCTGAAGAGAGAATCATGATGCAGATAAGGGTTGATTGTTTTTCCCTACTGCATGCATATGTGTATTCATATTTATGGATGAATGGTTGTGTGGGGTGTGATAGTGGATCTGCCACCTCCCTAGGGACTTTGCAAAGCCATGAGAACAGCTGGCTGCTAGCCAAGGTGTTGAAACCCCCAAGGACATGTACTTTTACCGCTTCGGTTTAGACCCTTCCATGTTGGTGCATTCTAGCAGATGCCACTTTAACTCTCTGCCTAGTCTGAACTAGCACAGGTGCTCTGAAATCAGCAGTCAAGCTACAAACAAAACTGCTGTAAATCATAGAGAATTGAATTAGTGCCAAATGTGATACATGTCTGTTGTGGTCAATAAATAAATCTCACTATTGAAATTAATGAGAGCTTAGTAACATTTGTTAACCAGTATGAGTGTCTCATTTATTTAATTATTCAGTTGCTTATTTTTAATTTTTTGTTTTACAGCGAAGTCCAGTATGTCCTCTCCCTATATGAGTGTACCACTGACCATCAATAGTGTCATTATTAATGTCCTACTATTGGTATCTCATTGTAAATATTGACTCTATGCTATTTCTACTGTGAAGAACCTTACAGGCATATTTGAGGCTCTGTGAACATAGCTAACATGGTCTTACGTGCTAATACAATATTGATCCCAAAATAAATAAATGTCATACATGTCTGATTATTGTTCTGATTATTTATTAGGGCCTGTTGGACTGCTCATAACAGTCAAGGTTGGGCAGAATACAGGGACAGGAAACAGTGCTGATGAAAACTAAATCTACTAAATGTATTCACCAGCGCATTCCATTCCACCAATGCATAAAACAATAACTCATTTATTACACACTGGAAACATCCTGAAAACACATGTTGAAAAGGCCCATCCAAAAACAGCTGGACTATGTTGTTCTCCATCAATATTTACTTCGTTCACGTTGTTTCACAGTGTTACTGGTTGGCAGTATATATTATTATGCACTAGTTTCCTGATATTCTTGCAATTTTTTTCTCAATTAGTTTTTTAAAGTATAGACTTTTGTGTTCTGAAATTCTTTATTCGTTAACAACAATATGTATACATAGAGTTTTATATAGATGCATGAAAACTACTTGACTTGACTGAAAAAAAAATATTTCACATAATAAAGCTATTGTTGAATAATTTGAATAAATATTTCTTGGGGAAAATAATGATGCACAGTAACACGCTAGCTGTAAGCAGTAAAAAAAAGTCAGTAACATTTAGAAATAAAGTGAATAAAGTTGATTATGAGAACCATATGCTGGAGAAATGGGCAGGTGTGAAGCCCTGAATAACTTTTCCAAGGGGCATCTATGAAACAGTAAGGCGTGGGGGGGTGGATCCCAGTTAGCGACAGAGAAGGGACAACAGTGAATCAGAACCAGCTTGTTTAATTACTTATTGGATAATTGATATAATTATTTGACAAACGATCAAATTATGAAATTTAATCTTTTATCTTAGGAGTTTCCTGTCCCTGAATTCTGGAAGCTTGGCCTGTGTCCTGCTGACCCATCCGATGACCCAACTACTTAATTACAGACTAATCAGACATTTACTCCTCTACCTTACAAACACTGAACGCTCCTTTCCTTTGCTTGTCTTGTTATCTGGCGTTGACCCGAGGAGGATGGGTTCTCCTTTTTGAGTCTTGGTTCCTCTCGAGGTTGAGGGAGTTTCTCCTTGGCTTGCTCACTGGAGGCTCGGACACCAGATTCTTTGTAAAGTTGTTTTGTGACAACATCTGTTGTAAGAGGTGCATATAAATAAATGTTGACTTGACCTGACTAAGCGAGACAGCTAGCTTAAGACATTTCATCAGGTTTTTTTGTATTAGCTTATCTTATCTCTTATGTTCTTATGTTTGTATTTCTTCTTAAGAGTCCATCTAATGTAAGAGGCAAGATATTAATGAAAAAAATATGCCCACTGTGGCAGTATGCTTTATCTTAGGATGCTTTTTTTATCTTTTTAAACTGTCACATTTTCATTTGTCATCTTAATTGGGGTAAATGGTTGGCTTGTCAAGAGTGAACCGCATGTTCTAGGAACAGAGTGACTAAAAGAATACAAAAAATGGTCTGTGAGTGAATCTTAGGAAATATGTGTCCAGGAGCCATCACAATTCACAGAGGTTATTGGTATGAGAATATAAGAAGGTGACCAAAAGCACGTTCCACTAGAACATCTGTGCTGTGCTTTACCCCTAGTTAGGTTCTCCTTGCTCTCAGCCACTGCCTTCCAAAATCCACAAAGACTGTGGACAGAATACGGACACACCTTCTAATTAGTACCGCCGTTACCTTTATGGTACTTCCTTTTAGACGTCTCAACGGCCAGTTTGAATCTGACAATAAAGGATGAGGTGAGTGGGTGTTTGCATATGTGCATATGTTAAAATGCCAATCACACTAATAGGGAAATATAATTAATGTTCCATTATGTTTCACTAATTAGTCCCAAACCACTTCCTCACTCATACACACACACACACACACACACACACACAGACACACACACACTTATACATTCCTCCAGATACAGACTAATCTCTGGACTTTTACCTAACAGCTCAATCAGAAAGTTCTCAGGCTGGTCTAAAGCTTCATACAGAGATTTCAGTTGCTTAATAAATCCCATAATAACTGAACCATCTGGGTATCTGGCAACCCTCTGGCCAGCCCTACCAATTACACACACACACACATACACACACACACGCACACTCACGCATGCACACACATACACTCACACACACACACACATACACTCACACACACATACACTCACACACACATACACTCACACACATATACACACACATACACTCACACACACATACACTCACACACATACACTCACACACATACACATACATAGACATACACTCACACACACACTCACACACACACTCACTCACTCACACACACACTCACTCACTCACACACACACACTTACACACACATACACTCACACACAAATACACTCACACAAACACACACATACACACACACACACAGACACAGACACAGACACATATACACACACACACACACACCTACACTTACACACACATGTATAGATGTGTATTCCCTCAGACACATAAACATTGTAACAGTTTGTGATAGCTTGATATCATCACTCCATACCATCAGACTTACAAGTGTAATATGCACCAACTTCTACCAACACACCACCACTATGTCAGTGTCACTGCAGTGCTGAGAGTGGCCCACCACCCAAATAGTACCTGCACTGTGATGGTCTTCTGGGGGCCTGACCATTGAAGAGCAAGGTAAATGGGGCTTACCATGGGGTGCACTTCTGTGTTATTTTATGTTTTCGAGAATAATAAAAAACCACCTGAGCCGGTTCACAAATAAATTGTGAATTGCCCAGGAATTGCCATCAAGATGGACAGTTTCAAATGTCAGGAAACATGACGTCTCTGGCTTCGAGGTGCACAAACATGTATTTTAATCTTAGCTCTACAGGCTTGGGTTGACCCCATCCGCCCTTAAGCAGGGTGTTTAACTCAAGGGTCTGTCCAGCTGACCTCATATGCTGTAGGTCAGTGAGTGATTATGGACAGTGTGACGTTAAGACACTGAGACACCACTAAATGTCACCCAGTGTGGAAGAATACAGAACAGAAAAGCCAGACTATACAACTGCTCTCTCTCCCTCTCTCTCTCTCTCACTCCATTTCTCTCTCCCACCTCCTCACTCTTTCTTGATTCAATTCAAATCAATTTAGGATGCTGTATTGGCAGGATGTATAACGGTATGTTTGAATTGCCAGTGTCTGGATTACAGAAGTTTGGAATAAATTAAAAATAAAACATTTAACGAACTGAATGAAAAGTAATGATGAAGGAAATCAAAAGACATAATATATGGATTTACATATGATTTTCTTTGATCCTATATATAAAAAGGTGACAATTAAAGGAAACATCATCATCACATTAACTTGTTGGGCCATCATGAGCCAGCAGAACAGCTTTAAACATCCCCAGCATACATTATATGGCCAGGCAACATTTGGTGTGTCAGGGCCAGGTTTGAAGCCACTGAGCTGTTCACTATGACCCATTCTACTGCCTCTGTTTGTATGTGGAGATTACATGGATGTACAGGATTTTACACACCTGTTAGCAATGAGCTGAAATACCTTAATGGAATAATTACGAGTGGTGTCCCCAAACTTTTGGCCATATAATGCATGATTTGGAGGTTAGGGAACCAGCCTTGTGACCGGAGGGTCGCCGGTTTGATTCCCTGAACCGACAGTAACGACTGAGGTGCCCTTGAGCAAGGCACCTAACCCCCAACTGCTCTCCGGGCGCCCGGGCAAGTGTGCTCACGGCCCCCTAGTGTGTGTATTCACTAGTGTGTGTGTATGTGGGTGTTTCACTTCACGGATGGGTTAAATGCGGAATAGAATTTCCCTCTGGGATCAATAAAGTATAAAGTAAGTAAGTAAGTAAAGTATCTTAAGTAAAAGACCACTCCCACCAGGATAGAAATGCTTCTTCATAGGGTGAAGGTGATCCGTCATGGACCCTTCCCTCTAAGGTGGACAAGTGGATCCAAAACATGCACTACAGCACAGCAGACCCCCTCACTGTAGGGACTGTTGGCACTACAACCTCACTATGATATCCCTGCCCATGTAGCTGTGGATTGGGTGTTCTTACTGTCGTCATGCACTGACAAAACTCATATACACAACGCACTATGCCTATTGCACAGCTATTGATTAAGTGCTTTCGTCCACAACATCCACCCCTTTTTTACTGACGTCTTTCCTACTGATCTGAAGGCAGATGCCATTTAGTCACTGTTGCTATTGAAGCACTCGCCATCTTGAAAAATCTTTGTGACTGCCCCAACAATGAACCTTCTTTCAAAGTCACTTAGACCTTTTCCTCTTGCCATCTTGATCCAAAATTGGGGTCAGCTGAGCCTTTTTTTAGGATTTTTATCCACAGAATGTGTAAATCATAAGAGCATATGCAGCATAGTAGATGTGTGGTATATAGTATAGTATGGCCTAAATAACATGAATAGACTTAATAGACTTCCCAGCTAATAGAGTACTCAATCTTTTTCTCTCACCCGCTCTGTCCTTCTATCTTTGGGCTCCGGGCTCTGATTATCCTTCAGCATGTCCTTCATGTTCACACATTTTCAGTCTTAGGCTCAGACATGAATGTGACCAGTTACATGATAATTATTCAGCTCCACACAGCAGGTAAGCCACATTTACCACGTTCCCATAATAAACATATCGCCAACTTCCCTAACACCGCACATCAGGACCCGGCCAAAGAACACAGCAGAACACAGCTCGGAAGACCTTAGAAACAAAAGTCCACCTCCGGATCCACGGCTAGAGCTGGATTTAAATTCTGCACCATGATTAAAGAGACAGCCAATAATCAGGCTTTCCTGCCTGTCTGCAGTTGGAAAAAGCAGCGCCAGATAGAGGAGGACTTTCAGTGCCAGCGCGCGATTAGCACATTTAGCTAATGTAGCATAAAAACCCCCTGCCAGCGCTATCAGGAGGATTTAAACAGGCTGTTGCCCTCATTACACACATCCTCAGGCTATTCTCATAATAATGATATTAGATATTATGATGTGTGTGTACGAGTGTACTCACTAATTAAATTTATGGGCTAGAAAACTGGACAGAGATTAAGACATTTCTAGGACTGTTTTTCAATCTGTGCATCCGCAAAATTGGCATTCAAGTCATTCAGTTCAAGATCAACCACTTTTCTAGACCTAACTCTTAACTCCTAGAAGTCTACACGTCCCCACTAGCCACCATTTTCCAACTATTCCTTTGATGACAGGTGTAGTTTTAATGGAAGCAGAAATCAGAAGGTATCTAGGTCAGTCAAGCTCTGTCATTGGCTCAGGAGCTGGACTGAAGTCTTTAAATGTAAACCACCAACATACTTGAAATAACAGTATTTATGGGACCAATTTCATTGTAGGCTTTGTGAAAGTTACGTCACTGACTGTGAATACAAGTTGTAGCCTAACCAGGATTCAGTCAGTTGTTAGAAATTAAAAACAGTGATGGCAAAATTACTGTAATTCTTTTTTTTTAATTAAGATTTTTTTTTACTCATCATTTATATGATGATATATGATGTCCCATGCTTCCGGGTCCCTACCGCAACTCTGAACGAATGCCATAGTACAAGCCAAACTAATCTAGTTTGTAAGGAGACAAGTGCTGACCACCTGCATCGCAATCCAGAAACACATTTACTGTGTTTCCTTACCATGCAACATTTTGTGTGTGTGTGTTTTGAGCTACATTCTAAAAACTGAATTCATCTATATTAGCTAGATGCTAAAAGTCAAAGCTAATGCAGCAGGCCTTGCTAGGTAACATTTACCTGCAATATTGGCAAAAATGTAATTTCCATAACTTTAGGTATCACAGCAAAGACCTTCTGCTTTCACAAAACTCTAGTGGTTGGTGGTGAACATGAGTGAATTACATTATTCTGTCTTTCTCATCATCATAATACAGCCCAGTTTAACACCACTTCAGACTACAACCTCAGTAATTACATTAATACCCCTCTGACAGTGTTGAGAAAAACTGACCGTTATTAGATCTGTTAAAGCAGAATGTAGAGCGGAGCTGTTGTATTGTATTTTGATTGTACACATGAACATGTTACATTTGCAAACACTGAAGAGACAAAATCCATCTACAATAAGATCACAGAAATGCAGAAAGGAAATGAGAAAAGACCCAAACAGGAAAGAAAAAGCGTGTTAAAAAGGAGAATGGGCAGATGAAGAGTGTCTCCCGGCTGATAAAAAGAAAGGGAAAAGAAGACAGTGGTGATAAAAGACACCAGAAATAAAAGAAACCAGAGGGCAAAACACGGGAGGCCTCCAATCAGTTTGTTGCTGTGAAGATCCCCACAGGCCTTAGCTGTGAATGTGCAATGCCTGTACTATCTTTGACACGTATAATACCCTCTGTGTTTTATTCGTTACTGTTCTTTTCAGCAGCCTAATGTTAGAGTTACATTATTAGGATTTACCATTAACATTGTGTCCTCATCAGCATAATGCATAATCACAGCAATGCTTAGTTTTAATTATAAAGTTTTTTTATTTGCAAAAATAAATATAAATAAATATTTTAGCCCTTAAACAGAGATGATTTACATGTTAGAATAGCAATATCTGTAATAAAAAGCAATGTATTTTATTTTTGTGTGTTTGTGAAAACTATCTCAGGTTACTGTCTTAAAAAAATGTTTTTGAGAAAATGATGAAATCTATGCTATATCAGTATTTACAGTTATGCACATAGACAACTATGAAATCTATGTAATCCCTTATGTCCTATTCATTTTTATATCAGTATTTAATTGAAATTAAATGGAGGCTGACCAAGTGACTATATTTGGCACCAGCATTAGCTAAGTGCCAACATCTTAATAGAAACTGCACACACACTATATTACACTATATTACAAGCCTCAATGCACAAATCCATTTTTTTGCTCAGATCTGATCTCTGTAACACGCTACCATTCATTCACATTAACATGTAGGTAAGTGATTCAAATCTGTAATTAACGTGAACGAAACAGCGCACTGAAACGACCCACATGCGCACATCCTGTTTAGTAGCATCATGTAGCATCATTATAAACCCCTAAGGCACTTCTTGTGCAGTGTTTACTGACTTTAGGTTTGGAGCTGCTACCGTGTTAATGCCGAAAGAGGGCGCACACACATGGAAAAAAAAACACATAATTTCAAAAAACAAATTTAATTTGTAACTGAACTTGGGCTGCATTTGAAAGTGACTCAGGCTGGCTTTAAAAAGATTAGATTTGTGTGTCCAAACAGCTCTAAAAACACTGGATCTGTTTCAAATAAGGACAAAAAAATTGGATTTGTGTCACTTTACCCTGGTAATGTGAACCTAGGCCATAGAGGTGCTACCAGGAATTAGAAATGTGAAGAACTGCCTGTTGAGTTCCCCGGTGAATGTTGGTTATTTGACCCATAAAGTAAAAAAAAGAGAAATGGGGCCTCAGGGGCCACTTTATTAGGTGCTCCTACTTATCCACACACGCCGGCCCTTATTCGTCAAAGCTGTGTAAAAAAAAACGTACATTCCACTCGGCATCTGATTGATTTAACTTTCATATGTGCTGCCAAGTACAAATAGCTCAAATGATGAATCAGCTTCAGTGCATGAAATCAAGCGCCAGCCTACCAGTCCTTTATTTACATATCATTTACATGAAGTTTGCCCTAATTCAGGCAGATGTTCCAACGGAGAGCCAACAAAACAACAGCATTCAGCGTCTTGTGATCTAGTAGCAGTGTACACTGAGGTTGAGCAGAGAGTGCACTGCGCCCCCTACTGACCAAACTTTACAGTGTTTACAGCAAAGCGCAAGAATAAAATTTGAAATAAATAAAACAACGTCATGTTTTAACACAGTAGACTGAGGTGATAATATTAATAACAGTCACAGGGTCGCTGAGAGGTTAAGCCATAAAGGGGGAAGAGAAATGTTGATAAAAAAAGAGAAACCGTTAAATCAGATTTAAAGGGCAGAGAAGGAAGAGCAGTCACAGAGAGACTGAGGAAGAGAGGCCATGACACTGGAGGACCTACATCCCAAGGTGGAAAGCCTGGTGTGTGGGACAGAGAGGAGGTTATTAGAAGAAGACCTGAGAGAGTGTGAGGGAGAGCAACGGGTCAGGAGTTTACAGAGGTAGAGAGGAGGAAGGTTATGCAGGGCTTTGAGGGTAAGGGGACAGGATTGGTAGCCACTGTAGCTAAGGGAGGATGAGAGTGATGGGAGCCGAACACTGAGTATGGGTGACAAGTCTAACTGCACAGTTCTGAACATGCTGTAGCTTTTGTAAAGACCCTACAGTGAAGGGATGGAGGCGGAGTAGTATTGAATACGAGACACAATGAAGGTGTGAACCAAAGTTCATTATTATCAGTCAGGAGCAAATGAAGACAGGCAATTAGTCTTGGTGCAGGACTTGATATCAGTGTTATCAGTGTGTAGCATGGGAAGGTTATTGTGCATCCGAAGCTATAAATCTGACCTATGATATGTTAATGTATTGGGAGGAATATCTGAACGGGAGTATGTACCAAGATATAACTGTATATCATCTGCATAGCAGTGAAAGTAAAGGTCATCATTACAAATGATGTAGATTAGAACAAGAAGGGTCCAAGAACTGAGCCCTGAGGAACACCACACATAACGGGGGTGAGGTGGAGGACTGTGTGACTTTGTGGATCTGAACCACTGTAAGGCTGTATCAGTAACACCAACAGAGGAAAGAAGGGATATGAGAACATCATGATGAGCAGTGTCAAACACTGTACTTCAGTCAGGGAAAAGGAGATAAATGAGAGAACCAAATTAAGTTGATTGCGTAGTGTGATTACTTTGCTAAAGTAACATCTCTAAGTCTTGTATTATTGTAATGTATCAGATGCTTCTGCACCGGCATGTGTTTATGTGGTGATGTTTTGCTCAGTCTCAGTATAAATCAGTGTAATATACCTTTAAATGGAACGTGAAATAGTTAGTGTGTGTTTGTAACAATGTACATGTAACAGCACTTTCATAATAAGCACTGGATTGCCCCCTACCCAGATTTGAACGTATGTAACATTGGTGGATTAGGGTCGGTGTCCATGTTCATAGCCCTGGTTATCATATAGGTGCACTATGCAGGTCTAGAAAATTAGACTGTACTGCATCTGTTTTTCCTCATACTGTGATACCTACTGTTCACCCCTTTCAGCAGTAGTGAGGAAGCTCATTATTCTTTATCTTCTCAATTGTCAGCTTTGTCTGCTCTGTTGTGAAGCTGGTGAAATTCTGTCACATCCATTATGACACTATAATACCCAATATTAATATTATAGTATGCTCTTATTTAAAGCAAGTGTGATTGGTGGAGGCCAAGTTTATTGCTGAGCTTTGCTACTCCAGCGACCCCTTTCTGATCTACCAAAATATATTAGATCATAATGAAGGCCCCATTTTACTTTCATTATGTTGACATACTGAATATCAGAAAAACTTTATGACCTTGGTTATTTTTTAAGCTTTAGTTTTCATACATTAACCATGGATTTACACTACAGGAAAAACATTTAAGCCAATAAGAACCAATTGTTCTCTTTTTCATCTGTTTTACTTGAATATTTTGATTATTTAATTGATTATTACTTATTACTATGCTTTTTGAATTACTATTACTTAGTAATAGTAGTAGGTTTTTGGTAAGTACAACATGCTTCCATTAATTAACCATATCATTACTACCTCATATCATTATTACCTATCTGTAAAGAAATTATTTTAATTATTCTTACTTAGAAAAGCATCAAATGGAATTTAATAGCAGCACCAGAGTGTTTCCATATGCCTGTATAGCTTTACTCATTAGTAGTGGTCTGTACTGCTAGCCTCACTGAGGAGTATCATCAGGCACTGTTGGTATTGACATTAACCCCAGAACCACCAGTAGCCAAAGGCCACGTTTTTGGACAGTATATATATATATATATATATCGATCATCAAAAGAATAGTTGCACAAATAGTTGCCCCCAGCAGGAATCAACCAACAGGAGTGAAACTTGGTGGATGGGTGGGTTTGACATGTGAAATATGGAAATGATTCAAGTTTCATGCTCGGCCGTGCATGTAACATTAGCAAGGATGAGCCTTATCTCTGTACCTGACTGACCCAATCGCCATTATTTTGGACATCCAGCGAGCAGTGATGCCTCCATGAGTCATCCTGTTAGTGCAGCACCATTGGCAGACGGCTGCACCACGCAGGACTACATGCACACAGACCGTTACCACAACTGTCCTTAACACCACGTCCCTGTCACCAAAGACTGCAATGGTGTGTTACCAGACTGTCATGGAGTGACTCAGAATGGCAGCGGGTCATCTTCAGTGACGAGTCCCGCTTTTGTCTCGGTAGAGACGACCAACGAATCCGTGTGTGAAGGCACCGTGGTCAGCACCAAGATGAGCGGTTTGTTGTCACGCATCACATGTCCAGAAGGCCTGGTGTCCCTGCACCTCCACCCCTACCGCAGGAACTGTGTGAGGATATTCAAGCTGCATGGGATGGATTATCACAGGACACCATTAGGAACCTCTACAGCGACATGCCGAGATGTCTGGCATGTTGGGTTAGCAAACACGGCGGCCCGTCGCCATACTGAGAGACACTACTTCTGTATGTGCTGCTAAATGTCCGTATCAGTCTAAATTTATCATAATTTATTGATCCTGGTAACCTTTATCTTCCTTCCCAATAGCACTGCAATCCCACACCTCCTTCTGGGTGCAGCTATTCTTTTCATGATGAGTGTATTTATGTGTAATTATGATATGTAATGAATGATCAGTCACTGTTGTGCATCATGTTTTCTTGATATAAATGTGCAAATGTAATTCAGCGTGCATAAAGACCTGTAACAAGTCTTGACTTCTAAGGGTGAAGGTGCTTAAGTGCTGTTGTTTTCTGTGTAAAAGGACAGAAAGTGGATTACACACTGTTTTGCTGACTGGCTCACAGTGGCCATGTGGAACTTACATTATTACCACAGAGAGCAGAGTCAGCATTGTTCACTCATTCATCCGTGACCCCATCCTTCACCTTCCCAACTATCTTTACCATCAGATACGTTTCCAGAAACCCGTGCGCTTCATTAAAAGAGTTTCTTCAGCCCAGTCATGCTCAGCTCTCAGCAAAAAAAATAAATAAATAAAATAAAACAGCTATAACACACATTAAATCCCCCCTCCAGTACACAGCGGTAAAATGACAATAAAACTGCCCAAGTCTAGACCCAACCTGGAGTGCAGCTTGAAATTGTACAATGGGATGGCTCTGGGCACACTCCTGCCACCCTTCGCTTACCCCTGACTTTCTCTGTCTAAGTTACAGGGGAATCTGAAACTGAAAGGCATTTTACTCCAAACTATCCTCTGAAGTAACTCAGAGATAGAAATTTAAAGGGGTTAAAAATCTTGTTATGACAATAACTTCATTAGAGTCGCCTACATCACACATTTACACAAGGAACCCCCTTTGAAGCATTGCTGATATAAATGTTATTTGTATGTGTCATTTCTAATGTATTTTACTTTTTATTATTTTATGTCATAAGACACAGACTGTCATCTAATCCTGTTCAAGGATGTGAATAGGACAACATGCCTATGGATTTTAGCATGTGTGTTCTTGGGAAAGAGCTTTGTGCTCTTCATAAAGAATCAACATAGAGAGAGAGAGAGAGAGAGAGAGAGAGAGAGAGAGCTGGAGAGAGAGAGGGAAAGAGAGAGAGGAAGAGAATGAGAGGGAGAGAGAGAGAGGAGAGAGAAAGGGAGAGAGAGCGAGAAAGAGAGGGAGAGAGAGAGGAAAGAGGGAGAGAGAGGGAAAGAGAGAGAGGGGGGAAAGAGAGAGAGAGAGGAGAAGGAGAGAGAGAGAGAGAAAAAAGAGAGAGGGAGAGAAAGAGAGAGAGAGGGAGAGAGAGGGGGGAGAGAGAGAGAGAG